>JAUKWF010000442.1:0-12211 GCA_032356525.1 Eutonina indicans
TAATACGGAAAAATGCGACGTTTTGATTGGCTAAACAAAAGTGTAATATAATCCGTATTACACTTTTGTTGGGAAATAGTAGCCTTAAACCTTTTCTTAAAAATACATTCATAAAGTAGAACAGCCACGACACACATTCAACCCTCCATTTATGATATTGTTATAATGAAACAATACTTCTTGCTCTTGTCTCAATTAAAAATCATAAGAAAGTATTGTTTATCAAAACAAAACGTTTTTTCTTAATCGAATTCTATCAGGCGTTCGAAACATTGTTATGATTTGAAACAATGTGACGTCTTCTTTTTCTTACTTGTTGTACTGTGTACCTCAAAACAAAAATATTTAAGAGTCACACCATTTAATAAATACAGTAATGACTGTATAAGTTGTTCTGTACTCGAAATATTTCCCTCAGCCTTCGCACAGACCTCGCGCTTACGCACTCGTTCTGTACTCCGCCTTCGCGAAATATTTCTCCGTACAGACCGACTAAACAGTTATTACTGTATAAATATCAATATTCGTATTCTTTCACAAATTTCTGTCAAGTCAGCGTTTTCATTTTTTGATTTTTGAAAAAGTAAGCGGTAATCTCGAGATTGGAAAATGATATACAGATGACAAATCTTATTTTAGAACTGTCTTGGTATGTCTTATAAACATAAAACGGAATATTTCGAGATTGAAATATGCTAGAAAGAAAGTTACCAATAATTTATTAAGCATGGAAATGGAAAAATACTCGTCTCACTACTAACTAAATATTCGTGTTACTATTAACCGCTTGCGCCACTGGCTTGTCTAAGTCTAAAAGTAGCCACATGGCTCTAAACGGTAGCAGCAAATTTTTGCAATTTTTTTAAAATTTTTTAAAATTTTGCCCGCCTTGCGTGAAGAAAAGTATACGCTTAGGTCTTCTAGGCAGAAATGTCTTTTCTTGGGGAGGAGGATTACCAAGGCAAAACTAATACGGTCTCCACTTTTAGCTGCTACCGTAATTAATAATGTTTAAATATTTGATAATTTACCAACTCAACTACTAACCATCTATGTACCATTTATTTTTTGTGTTAATTTTCTTTTAGGAGAAACAATCTCGTATATCAGGGTTGTACATACCATACTTAACAATGATGCTCGAACATTCACTCAGGTTCCACAAAAATCTCGATCGTCCAAAGATCGACGACAGCCTTCTCTCCATCCACCGTATCGCACCGCCAACGCCCACCCACGACGGTAGCATGTCGCCCACAACGCAGAAACGAAACTCGAGTATCTCGGCCACGTTTTCGTCGGAAAGTATGTCGGTGATGTCGTTAGCGGCGTCGGGAAAAATCCCACCGATTATGCCGTTTGACGACGATGAGGCTAAAGAGTTCTTGTTGTGTTTTGTTTACTTACTAAAGAATCTGCACACACGTAAGCTAAGCTTAGGGTTTTCATTCTATTAATTTTATCATCGAATCCCCTACTTCATAACTTGTATCATTCACTACTAAAATTTAGCATGTATTTGTTAAAGAACCTGCACATACTAAGTCAACCTTAGGTTCATTCATTAATATTTATCATCAAACACCTTAGATGGCTTGTATCATATACAGGGAAAATATAAAAAAAAATGAAAGTCTAAACAAAAGATTCCTTTGTTTCCACTATTATTTTTTTGATATACCTTGTAATATTTACACTCGCACTTTGAATTTTCTGTATAGTATGTAACATGCAGTGAGTACGTTTTAGTTCAGCCATAGATTGTTTCATTACAAACAACGAATTTTATTAACCAATCAATCGATTTTGACAATGAAATGTCATATGAAATATTACCAACTCGAATGTGTTTAATTTAATTTTTTTTTATTTGGATCAAATGATTAGTCTTACCACGACATAGGTGCCATATGACCTGAAAAACAGTTTTTGAACGACCGAAGTCTCCAAGAAAACTTTTCGATCCACAACTGACTAACCGTTTTATACATCGTTTAGCGATTATTGTGGACTGGTGGCGAGAGATATTGACGACAGCTATCAAGCGGCCGCATGTGAACGCCGCGACGTTCTACTATCGACACCAAGAAAAACATTTCGCAAAGTTTCTAGCTGTCATCGACTTCTTTGATCTACTCGAGTAAGTAAAAGAAACTAAACGTTCGGTGATTTGAAAAATCACTAATATTTGTTAATATTTTTGATAACTTTTATCGGTACCGAAGAATTGCTCTACGTCATCCACCTATGTTTGAGACTGAGCTTTGGAACATGTACCACCGCATAGACGATGAGCTACCGGTCAATTCCTATCCTGTAAAATTCCCACCAGGACAATTCCTTATCGTTGTTCATATACCTTATCGTTGAAGGACTAATTTCTTTTGCCACTAATATTTTAGCGTAGCGTCGTTGTTGTTTGCAGAAAATCCCATTTTCATGGGTGGGAATTAACCGGGTGGGAATTGTCCGGGTGGGAATTGACTGGGTGGGAATTGTCCGGGTGGGAATTGCCCAGGTGGGAATTTATCAACAAAAAAATTATATTTCGCTATGCATCAACGATTGAAAGTTTTAAAAATTCAAAGCTGGATAATTTGTCTTATTTTATAATCCATAACGAGGGAAAGGATTGATCTGAAAATTAAAGTCTTTTTGATCGAATTTCGTTCCGAATCTTTTAAAGTTTCTGATTATTATTTGTTATTTACTTTACAGACAATGTATCAAGCGCTTGAAGTACACTGGATCACCAAGCGATAAAAGGTACAAGTTATATCATTTTGAACTTCTACTAGATTAGTTCAATAAGTATAAATAATTTGGCAACTACATAATATGTTACTCGACACACGTGACCAAATTTTAGCTTAGTGACTTTTTACTGATCATAATTTTTTGCCGACTTTTTTTTCCCACTAAATATTTTGTCGACTATAATTAATTTTACCGACCTTTTTTTTGCCGACTTTTTTTTACCGTATTATCGTGAGGTCAAATTCTTGTTTTTGAAAAAATATGTTTTATTTTAACATTTCGATTTTTGTCTTTACAGCAATTCACATGCGAACGCGGAATCAACCAAACAATACTTCGAATCGAAATATGCTTCATTAACAAGACCATCACCGCGTTTATCGGTTGGTCCATCACATAAAAGACAGTTAAGTTCTTGTAAGTGGTATGAATAAATTGGTGAATAAATTGGTTTACATTTGCAAAACATCTCGAGCTACCTTCCGTTAATAGTTACAACATATTTTGGATTTTTCTATAAAAATTTCCATAGCTTATGAATTTCCAGGAAAATATTGGAATAAAATTCTTAATTTAAATAAAAATACTTCCTATGGAAAGCTCATCTCAAATTAAGTTTGCTGGTGGTATTTCAACTTTAGTGCATGTATGATTTTTACTTTACTTTAATATTTTAGCGAGTTTATCTCAATTTGCACTGTCGGAGGTTGAACTGGAGAAACGATCAAATCTGGAATCGAATCTTGCTCACGAAGTCGCAGTGACAGTTCTTGATATGGTAGAATTGTTCATATCGCACTTTAAGGTATGTAATATTGCTGCATTGAATGGGTACATACAGTGGCGGATCCAGAGGTTCGGAAGATTCACAGCTGCGAACGTTCAGAAATTAAATGTTTCCTCTATTTTATCAACGATTTCATTGCTTGATTTCATGGATGTGCAAGAATACAAGATTAAATTTTACCACTGCTCAAATTTGAACTTTGAGATGTGATATCCTTCCAAGAAATTTGGACGAAATACATTTTTGACCGATCAAACCGATGACCTATCTAAGTTGTGGTCGAAGTGAATTACTGCTCTATCATAGCCGATCATTTTTGTTGCTCATAAAAATATAGGTGATCTGTTGTTGCTCGACTATGATCGGTTATTTTTCAAGTTTTTTGAAATCTCTTTGTTTAGATAAATGATTTCCTTTTTCTTGTCTGTGTTTTTACAGAAACATGGAATAATTATGTTTTTCATTATTACGGTAGCAGCTAAAAGCAGAGACTGTATTAGTTTTGCCGTGGTACTACTCCTCCTCCTACCTCTAAAAAGACATTTCTGCCTAGGACCTAAGCGTATACTTTTTCTTCACGCAAGGCGGGCAAAATGTTTCAAAAATTCAAAATCATTGCAGAGCCATGTGGCTATTTTTCATATTTCACATCTTCACTAAAAAGAAACAGGTCAATCTTTAGATCTTGAGTCCTGCTTTTCATTACGTAAGCGAATGTTTCCGTCATTCCGGTCGCATAATTTGACTTTCAGTTACATCTGGATATGAAATTGTTTGACTATTTAAAAAGTTTTCATAGAATTACCATATTTTTCTAATTTTAAATTCCAGTTTCACTTGTTTGAATGCGAATATTCATCATCATATTTTTTCTTATTTTCACTTTCCAGTTTCATTTGGAACAAGACGACGGTGACAACGTGTTGATGAAGAAATTATTCAACGTTCTCATGACTTACCTGCGTGTTGGTCAATCCGAAGGTGTCATGCAGTACGTGTTCGCGTCGCTCAGAAGTTTCATGCACAAATTCCCGTCTGTGTTGTTCAAAGGGTGCGCTAATGTATGCGGTGTGCTGTGTTACGAGGTGAGCCATAGTTTGGATTGCAGGGAAGTATTGGAATTTCTAACTATAAAGAATTTCATAGATCTCGCAGTAGTAGTTTACGGACTCCCTATCATTCAAGGTACCAAGCACTGTCTATTGAAATATCTAAAAAGACGTTCTTAACCCTTTATCCGTACCAGGGTTTCTTGAAAACTTGACACTCTCTGGATATTACTTGTTGTCAGTTAGCCGCTCCCTAGTCCATGGGTTGCGGAGCTCCTAGGTGTTACCTAAGGTTCCAGGACTATAAAAAGAATTGTTGAAATATTGCAACTGCACCCCATACAGGGTTAACAGTCAGGATGTAAAGGACTTTGGTTGTATTCTCTTGTCGTGTACCACGGATTTTGAATGATTAATCAACAACTATGTTATATTCATTTCTTATAGATACTACGGTTGTGTAATTCCAACATTGAGAGTATTCGAACTCAGGTAAGTTTTATACTTATTATTTTCATCATCTCTATATAATCTAACCAAAGTGCATCAATCATACATTTCCTTTTGCTGCTATAGTTTGGTTTTAACTTCTAAAGCTCATCAATATCTGGTCATACAATATTTACAATTCCAAATGTACGGAACTGACTCTTTATTTTGTTCACACCCTATTAATTCATGTTTTATATTTTTATTTCATTTTAATTATTTAGGCATGTTGTTTTATGTATTTGTTAATGAGAAGCAATTACGAATATAGTGGTAAAGGATGTGTACGGGTCCATCATCAGGTCAGTTTCTTTATTGTTTTGTTGTTATAAAATCTTTCAATCGATTGATTGTTTTGTTCTTTGAAATATAAAATACGGCTGAGTCATCAATACCGAGCTGCTAGAGTCATTCACTGTACTCCAAAATAATCATTACCCCAAACACATTTCCCTCTCGACATAGAGAAAAGTAAAAAGATTGTGACTAGAATTGGAGTTTTAAGGATATTGATATGGTGAAAAAATGTGACCTTCCAAGCGATTTGGAGTACATAGATTTTAACCAGTTAAGGAGCGGTACAAATTTTGACCGGTCAAAATGCGGGGTTAACCGGTCAACATAAAAATGGATCGGTCAAATGACCAGTCAATCGTATATCACACCGGTTCTTGACCGGTCAAAATCTATGTACTCCAAATCGCTTGGAAGGTCACAAATATACATGCGGTTAAAACGAAATCAAAATGAAAAAAACAATTTCTTCATTAAAGATAAGAAGAATATCAAAATATTCATATTGTACAATAATACAATGTAGTCCGGGTACCTTTGATTTTTAATAAGCAAATCCATTGGTATTGTTTATATAGGTTATCGTGGCAGTTTCTAAATTGATAGCATCTGGAATGAACAGACATTCCATGTCTCAATCACTCATTACGCTGAAGAACTATTCAGCAGAAGACAAGGGAATGAAGGTGGGTTTGTCTCGTTCATACAGACTTAATAAAAGAGATTATTTTAGTTCTCATTCAAAACAGTCATTTTAAAATAGCTCGTATAAATAAAGCTGCCGTCTGCTAACTCACGTTGGATTTTGACCTTTTTACCAAGCGCCGGTTGATTATTGAAAAGGGCTCTTTTTTGTCCCATCAACTTATTATTGCGCACAGACTAATGCCGTGAGGAAAAGGATAACACACTACAACTTTTAGCGGCGACGAGCAGGAGCGATAGCGGATGTTTTGCTAACACAATACTTGGCTTTGAAATTTTGCTGACCTATGTACGCGTTTTATTTATTTTGGGATCCGCTATTTTTGCATGTTTCTTTTCTATTCATTTTTTCTTCAAATTTCATGAAAGTAATACATACAAATGTGTGTAGTTTTTATTTCCCCTTGAAATTTACGAAGATAAATATTAGGAGAAATACACTGGGGGAAATATGGGGAACTAATCTTGGAAACTTAACTAACGTTTGTGGTTTGTTTGTTTATTTTTTAGAGTACAGATTTTCCTGGCGAAGTACGTGATTTGATCAAGAAAGTGCATACTGTTCTTCAAGCTACTGCTCAAATGAAGGTATGATAACGATGATTTGTTGTTGGAAATTATACCCTTACATCATTACCACTTTCTTCATAGCCACTTCCATCTTCCTATCATCTGTTGTTAGTTTTTTCTGTCTTCTGCGTATGTCCCCGTATTATTATTAAATCCTAAATTTTTAAACATCGATGTTATATGTCTAATGTATGTTGAATTATTTTCTCTACATACTTCTCTCTTTGATTCCGATATTCTTTCAACAAACTCCTATCGGAATCCGGTCATATCCACTCCCTAGCTTTTTAAGAAACACCTTCCCATCTGTTCCCATCTAAACACAGACTAGCACTCGAAATTAATCTAGTGTACCTGGTTAGTTTAGATGTGCACTGTTTTCTAAAAAAATGTAATTGTTTTAATTGATAAGACTTGATGATAAAGCTACCCACGACAGACCCCCTCCCCCCCAAAAAAGCACAAAAAAAAGTTGGTCATTGTGTTTGATTCTAATGATTCTTTCTTCCACAACAATTATCTCTTTCATTCTGATCCAAGAAGACCTGATCGGAATCTGTTTCATTTTGTTTATTTTCAAACAAATGCACATTGTTTTGACGTTACAATGCAATGTCTTCTTAAAACCAGGTCCATTCGGTTCAAAAGCGCCAAGGTGGTAGCCAATCAAATTGCTTAAAATCGAGAAAGTATTAAACTACAGGGTAACAAATTCCGATATATTTCGATTTTTTTCGATAAATCTCACCATATTTGTTCTTTCAATAGGAGCACGAGGACGACCACGAGGTGTTGATCGACTTACAATATAGCCTTGCTAAATCTTATAGCAGTACACCGGAACTACGTCAAACGTGGTTACAAAGTATGGCCGCTATCCACGAGAAACATGGTGATTTTTCTGAGGTATGTCCTATTATGTCCTATATATGCAAACGTCACAGGAGGAGCACATCCAGCCCAAAAATAGGTGTCCTCAAATAATAATAATTCCTTATTTCATTGATGTATCGGTTTGAACTGCCGATAAAATCTTCCAAATCAATTAGTAATAATAAAAATTTGCGAATTTCGTACGTGGAGAATAAACTTATAATCAATTTCGGTACTTTCGCAATCGGACATTCCGAACCTCTTGGACAGGTGCATACCCTATCAGTAGGTTTAAACGGTAAAAAAAGATCATCTAAAATTTTGAAAGACTTTATATAATTAATTCTTAATAAAAATTTGCTAATTTTTCAGCTCGCTAGGGGGATAAAATGATATATAATTTTTGAACATTCGAACCTTGCGAACTTTGCAAGCCTCGGAAAGAGTAGTTGTATGAACAGCCCTACCACTCTACCTTCGAATCATATTTAGAAATTAAAAGCTTTTGGATATTTCTTGAAAATCAATTGCAGATCTCAACTTCATGCTTTCTTATTCTTGCTAACAAATTTCCCAATATTTTTAGTCTGCCATGTGTTACATCCACTCAGCGGCATTGGTAGCGGAGTATTTGAGATCACGTGACAAGTATCCGGGCGGTAGTTACTTGTTCAAGAGTATATCACCAAACATTGTACCAGATGAAAGTTCAGTGAAAGATGATGGTGGTGATAGTGGTGATCTGATTTATACAACAGTAAGTCTGCCCATTATGTTGTCTTCTTTATACAGGGTATCCGGAAAAAAAGTATCGACTGTTATTGCTCTCTTTAGTAGATTTTTTGATATATGCAGGATACCAAATGTTATCGTTGAAGCACACGATTGTAATAAAAATACATAAACACTTCTCTTTGTGTTAATGGCAATAAAAGTGTATCCAAAGGTATTTCGAATTAATTATCACTCAATTCGCTTTTATTTAAGTCCTTTGGAGTTTTGGGACATGATTTTGTATCCTACTTAAATAAAAAAATAAAAAATCTACTAAAGAGAGCAATACAAGTCGATACTTTTTTCCGGATACCCTGTATGTAGCTGCTAAAGCTGGGATATCCCGATCATGCCTTAGGATGTTAGTATCCAAGGTTTTTTAGTACAAAAACATAGAAAGGAGGTCTGAATAATAAGATAAGATAAAAAGATCTAGTTTTAGGTCATACGTGGTCTATTAATTTGCCGTTTCTGTCTATTTTAGTTTTGTCCCTATCCACACAAATAAGTTTAGTTAGCTTTTTCTATTTTGTCTTAATTTGTTTCTATATATTTTTATATATGGACAAATAGTTTGGGCGCCTACCGCGGGTGTCTAAAATCCCCTTGATACATCCATCCATTGTCTTTGTCAGTGTTGTCTGGTTCAAAATAAGATGACCTGGAATTAAAATTGCAAATTAATTATAATTATTTTTTGTAAGTTTTTTAGAACGTGAACTGCGATTTTATTAAAACTAATTCCCTTTTGGCGTTTTAGATTTTTAGATTGCCTAAAATAAGTGTGAATAGTTTTTACCTTAATTTTATTATTTTCAAATCGCACTTTCTATGTAAGTTAAAAGTTAAAATCTGTTGAAAAGGACAAAAGATAAACCAATGAAAAATGATGAAAAATAATTGCAATTCTACTTATTCTTGTTTATATAGAAACATTTGATTGATTTGCTTGAAGTGAGTGCTGATCGCATCAAATTATCAGAACGATTCGAATTGATGGGTGAAGTTTACAAAATCGCTATCCCACTTTATGAACTGGAACGTAATTTCCCGGTAAGTTGCATTGAAATCACGTAAATGTTTCTATTAAACGCCCTTTACAATGTCAAAACTCTTACAAAGTGCAGGGCGAGGCTTTTTTTAATGTTTCAACGTAACTGATGAGATGCCCTTGTAAATATTTTTGTCTCGGTATGTCTTTTATGTAGCCCGGGTACCTGACATACCACTTCTGTTCTCAGAGTCAGAAGGGCTTTATACCTAAACTATATTTTATGCGATTATTAGTATTAGTATAAGTAGTCATATTTACCCAGGATAGACTCTTCAGTTCTACATGAAGGGTCCTACCTTCCTTGCGAAACACCTATAAAGGAGCCTTGTGGAATTAGCAATAATTAGGAATTTTCACCACCGAAAGCCTCGAGGTGGCGTTGAACACGGAACCTCTCACTTCTGAGTTCAACGCCTTAACCACTCGGCCACGGATCCACAATCTCCATAAATACCAAAACGTATATTGGTTCACCTTTTATTATGACTTTATAACATTTGTTTTATTTTCACTTTCAAAGTTGTTAGCGATGGCGTATGGAACGTTAAAAGAATCGTACGATAAAGTTGTACAAGTCATGGAATCCGGGCGAAGGATGTTGGGCCGGTATTACCGCGTTGCTTTCTACGGGAGAGTAAGTCAATGTATTTAATGTGTTGAGCAGAAAGGGGACTCACAGACTCTTTTTAGGTTCATTCTGTTGTTTGCTGTTTGTCTAACAAATTCATTCGGACAGTGTAGTTAAATCAAATTCTATAATTCGGACGTTTGTTTAAAGCAGACATCCCACTTTTTTGAACTTTTTGTGTTTTTAACTCTTTATGGAGATTTCACTGTCATTTAACATTTAACATTTTTCTTTCCATCCGGTACAGGCTTTTAAAGATAGCGATGGTAAGGAATTCATTTACAAGGAACCAAAGCTAACCGCGTTACCGGAGATATCGCAGCGCCTCAATGAGAAGTACAATACCAAATATGGAAATGTAAAACTCATCCAGGATTCATCAAAGGTGAGTTGTTATAAAGCTTTTTCTTATAAAAACGGCACGGAAAACATTTAAAACACTCCTTGGCAGAAACTTTTTGGTTTGGTAGTTTGTCGCAGTGTTAAACTCATGCCAGATTTATGAAATGTCAAGAAAATGGCGCAGCGCTTTTTTACTGAAAACAAACCCTCTTGAAATTGTAAATGCTCAAATTAGCGTCCTGGACGGCGCTTAGTTAAAATTTCCATTTTTGAGGTGGGTGCTTATTCGTAGGGTCGCTTATAAAACAAGTTCTTAATCTTAGTCATTTGACTGAATTTTTTTTTTTACATATTTACATAATAACAAAACAAGATAAAAAAGTTGTGTTAGTAACATTAGTGATTTTATATCCCTTTAACGGCAATTTCATAGTTCGTCTTATTTTTTCTTTTTTTTTAATTTCACCCCCAAAACTCAAATAAACGCCCTCTTTTATTTTGTATTCGAATAGCCGCCGATGGGCACTTAACTGTTGGTAACTGTTGTTGTAACAGCCATCTATTCTTTTCTTCAAAGTTTAGACAGTGGTTGTTCATACTTCGGTGTCGTACAGGAAAATAGACTCTGTATTATTTTATTATTAAATATAAAGACATAGTTACCCAAGCTTCTGTTGGAGCTACACCCCTACTCATGCTACTACATGCAGTGTTTTGCTCTTAGTATAGGTAACGTGTTCTTGTTTTCAAATCGTAGAAAGCAGTTTCAATAAATTATTTTTTTTCATTGAACATAGGTGAAACCAGAAGAATTAAACCCAGCTGTAAATTACATCCAGGTAAATTAAAAACCATTTTTCTTTTTTATGTATATCTTATATACGGATGAACAGTTTTTTGGTTTTTCTCCCATTCTTACAACCCTAGTCTTCGAATCTCTGGTGTTTACGAAATTGGATTCATAATCCTGTGCTGACAATGTTCTCAAATATAGTAACTAGATAGAAGTGGTGAGTTAAGTACTGAATTCAGGCCGCGAATCAGGTGAATAAAGAACTGCTTTTGATTTTAGAGAGAGAATATGCTTTTTTGGAACTATATTTCCATTTATTCATTATACAACATATCTCTAAATTAACAGCCAGAGACGGTTGTACACTGTATTCACACAGTGGAATCCCACCGTCTTAACTGGACAGCTCTATAAGACGGACAGTGTACTTATTTAAAAAATCTTTATAAAGCGGACATCTCTGTAAAGTGGACAAATCTTTGTTTTTACCCCAGTGGTGAGATTACAATGTATTAAGTTATGTTACCATTGTTTTTCTTTCGCAGGTGACATTCGTGGAGCCGTATTTCGACGAAGACGAGCTGGTGAAGCGCGTGACGTTATTCGAACGTGAGAACAACATTCGAAGATATGTATTCGAAACACCGTTCACGTTATCTGGTAAAGCACATGGTGCACTGTCTGAACAGCACAAACGAAAAACTATTCTAACAAGTGAGTCAATAATGATACTAAAGGCAATAAATCCAACCAAATAATAATAACGGCTCGCCAAATTTCAGTTTATCAAATGAAATTTGGTGGCCCCCCACCTTGATAAGCTCTAGTTATAGCGATGGTCTCCTTCGAT
Source organism: Eutonina indicans (assembly GCA_032356525.1). NCBI lineage: Eukaryota > Metazoa > Cnidaria > Hydrozoa > Leptothecata > Eirenidae > Eutonina > Eutonina indicans. Next base: position 11,966 of record JAUKWF010000442.1, read on the forward strand.
CTTGATCGAGAATAAATTAATGATCAAAATTTCGTCAAATATTGAAATTGTTCACCTGATTATATGGTGATTTTACAATGTACAGCTTTATGTTGCTGTGTTTTGTCGTAAATAGAGCTGAGCTCGTATTTTCATATTTCACAGTGTTCATGTGATGCTTTCATTTTAGTTAGTATAGACACGATTTACCAAAAACATAGGCGGATCTAGACGTCGTTTAACTGGTGTAAAGCTTTTAGGAGAAGA
>JAUKWF010000444.1:0-12194 GCA_032356525.1 Eutonina indicans
GAATCTAACCATGGATCGGCTTAGTATGCTTTCCGAAGATTTTGAAGGAAAAGTAGCTGTTCGAAAATGGTGAGTTTTAAAAATTCTTTGTTTTTAGTTTACAGCGTCGAAAAAAGGCTTTGCAGCAAATTTAAAAGTACTCTCTTTAGCCAAAGCGTGAATCAAAGTTTGTTTTAAATAAAAAAAGCCTTTAGAAATAAAGATTTTTGATACAAATTACTTTATTCTAATTAAATAAAAGTAAAGACATGATTTGTGCGAAGAATACTTTGATGATTGAAAACAATATTTAACAGAACTTAAGTGTCAAACTGCATATTGCTTCTATAACCATACCTGATATTGAAGACAGTGACAGCAAATTAGATCTTTATATATTTAACGTAAGTCAAGACGCATTTTTTCACAAAAAGAATTCTCACAGAGTCCCAAAAGTTTATTGAATCAAAATAAAGACGTTACATTGATTCCTGATTTCTTTTTCCTGGCATCATGATCCTTTAGCCTCCTAACATCATAATTTCGCTAATTTCAAGTTTTCTCAGTTATAATTCAACTGTAAGTGCGTCGGCAAACTTAGAGCGAAGGCATGACATTTGACTAGCATCTAATACCGCTAAAAATCATAGTTCTGTACAAATTTAAGTTGTACAAGATGTCCGGGGTAATAGAAGTTAGAGAAATTGATTTTTTCATTATATTTGACCGTAGGCATTTTTGTCTATTCCTTAGTTTTTATTCTATTGCTTCAGCTGTCTGTTTAAATTGTCGCGCTTGTCATATGCGCGTTAATTTGACGTTGGAGTGAACGGTTCAAGTGAACTAGCCAGGCTTTCGAGTAGATAATCAACCCTGAAGATTTTTACGCATTATTGTCTTGTTAAAAAGTATTCAAGTTTGTTGTTTTCGTGTCAAAACTAAGTATGTTGTCTCCTCTCTTTTAATCCGCTGTGTTTAGAAGAACGAGCAGAAGTATTATTTTAATAAAGATTAGTTATTAATACTGATCTACTTAACAGAATTAAGATGTCTTAAAATGCTGTATTTATGCTATTTTCATCTTATTAAAAAACTGAAGTCTAATATGCAAATATTTGTTAATAGACCTGTAGAGCTTGTTGTTGTGTTTGCAGGGTTCAAAGATTAAGAAAATCTTTTTTTCAGCTTTGTCATGTTCACTGAATCAAAACAATTTGTCTCTTAAGTTTGAAAAGTTTCGCAATTTGTGAATCCGTGGCCGAGTGGTTAAGGAGCTGGACTGAGAATCCAAGAGTTCCCAGTTCAACGACACCTCAAAGCTTTCGGTGGTGAAAATTGCTAATCATTGCTAATTCTATAAGGCTCCTCGTAGGTGTTTCACGGGATAAGTGAAAACAATTACAGCACTATAGGTGGTCTGGATTATCTAGACTAGCCACTATAAATATACAACATTACATTATTTTATTGCTATCCACCGTGGACACTTTCCATTTCCCGCGTCCTCCTCGGTAATATAGATTTTACGCGTTCTTATCGTGATTTGCTCTTTTCATCTGTATCGTCTACAAGACAACAATTTACAAGACGTATATACTATAAAATATGTCGTGTGCTAGTTATTCTTTCATTCTTAAAGTTTCTTTTTCGAAATATATTTGCTGATGTTGAACGCTTGTTAGGTGTTAAGATTAATTCATTCAAACTCTGTCAACAAATGAAGAGAATGCCAGTTACAGCAGTTTAGACACAACAAACAATGCCAACAAATATATCACTCATACGCTCGTACTGGTTGTTGACGATAGCTTTTGTCAAATTTAGAAACTAGGGTTGTTATCTTTCGGAAACCGGTGTTACTGACTTTCTCACGAGTCTCCGAAACATGAAAAACCGGAATAAGGTTTGGTTGGGTTTGCTTTCACGGATTGTATGTAACCGATCAACTAACAGTGATGGTTCGTCGTCATTATCATTATGGCTCTCAAGATGATAATTGTATGTGGTGTTCTTCTTAGGAAGTTGATTGATTGATTGATTAATTGATTGATTGATTGATTTGTTATTCTTAACTACAATAATGTTACTGCTGGTTAAATGAAATGAAATGTTGATGAATATAAGTGTCAATCTGTTAAAATTGGATTTCTTTAAAAAAGAAATTGCCATTCAAAAATTTTCCCACCTTTCGTAAAGACAGTTTAAGCTATCAGGAATTTTGATGAAAATAAGTAAGGTTATGAAATTGGATTTTTTAAAGAAGGCTTCATTGAAATTGTTTCTAATTAATTACATATAAAATTGTCGCTTAATGAACTAACAGAAGTTATCTGACGAAAACAAATGTCAAGATTATCAAATTGCATTTCTTGGATTTTCACAAAAATATGATGTCAAGAAGATTTAAATTGTTCCCATCTATTATTTCTACCATTCACAAAGGCGTTTTGAATTATCCAAAATGTTGATGGAAATAAAACACGTGTGAATTGAATTGATGAAAATCAGTAATCTTATAATATTGGATTTTAACAAAGTAGAATTTGAAAATGATTGATTGATTCACGAAGTTCGCCACACATATTTCTATCGTAAAGGCGCTTAAACTTTATCAGAAATGTTGATGATAATGAGTGTTAAGTGAGTTGTTAAAAACATGTAAATTCACAATGTCAATACGGAATACGTATAATCTTCTAGAATTAGATTTTCACAACATTTTGAAGAAGAATAGATTGAAAAGAATCGCTTCAAGTGTTCTTGACAAACTATCAGAAGAAATAATTTTGATGAAAATTGGATTTTCCATAACAGATGTGTTTTATGTTTTTAAGAAGAATTGATCTGTTTGCTAACTAACAACTAGTTAACCAATTAGTTGCGACAAGCTTTTTATAACTGTAAGAGGCTTAACATAATGATGAGCTCTCTCTGCTATATCACTCACATCTAAGTGATCGAAATCCTTAATGTCTCCTACTAAGCACACAATCATCATTCGACGTCCTAACAACGTCCAAATAACGTCCATACCACGTTCGCAATTAGTTGGTGGACGACTATTGTTGTTCTTTATTTAGAACGAGAGTCGGGGGAAAAAAACTTAAAACAAATCTTCGTACGATAAATGGGGGCTTTAACACTGAGTTAAGTACATCTGCTTAACCTGAAAAAAGTCTGGTTTATCATTTTATTGGTTCACCAAAACGCTTTCGTGGATGTTGAAACGACGTTCAAATGATGTATTGGTAAGATTATAATGATCGCCTGTGGGATTTTGAACAATTGGATTAACGGATGGTTTTTAACTATAAGGCTTACTGACCGGGACGTTAATGGGTTTGCTTACAATAACTCGCCAGGGTTGTTTTTTTTTAAAAAGGCACTGTGGAAAAGAGTTTTTTTATTAAAACGGCCCGTGATCTTACTTGTATTTTCCTCTCCTTCACTGTGATTTTTCTGTCAACTTTGCCGGCTGTGTGATCAGTGATTACATATAACTGTCTCGGCGGTTCATCAAGTCTTTCATCATAAACAGCGGGTAGTATCTGGGGGCGGATATGAGTGGCGTCGTCCATATCTCGCAAAGCTTTTACATAAAACGCAAGAGGAGGCTAGATATTTTTGTTCAATGTGTAACGGAAATTCAAAATCTAATTGTTATGTAACTTATTTAGAGCTGAACTGCTTTTCCTCATCATAGATCTATTTAAATTTGTTTCTAATTATTAGCTTGAATCATATAATTACACACAGCAAGCGTCCAATATCCATTCAACGTCTAAATAACGTCCAAATTACTTTCAAATCAATTTGTTGTTCGCAACAGATTTAGGCTAACAAAGAAGGGAGTCTCAATTCTATGTAGTCATCAGGCACTTCACCGACACTTATACTTTTACTAGTGGATATTGAACACCTCTTGCTTGCCAGGTATTTATTGCTCCAATTGCCGTAAACTTGTATGCCTGTTGAATACAACTGCAAATAGAGAGAAACCTCTAATTAACAAATAGCCTGAGTATCCATGCAATTTTTGGCTCTTTACACTAGAGCAAATCATGAAATTTAGCCTGGATCTGTTAGCTTCCCAAGCCCCTAACCGTATTAAAAAACGACAAATCGCAGGCTTGTTCGACTACCTCATACGTGAAAATATTCCCAATTTGTTCTTAAAAAATTTGACAAGATAAAGAAGGGCCGGTATCCATCCATCCATCTAAGAGTTCGCGTTACGAAAATTATGGAAAAAAAGTCTATCTATCAAGCCATCAAGCTTTACGAGAATATGGATACAGAGATCAACAATGATCATATGGAAGTATTCCGATTTCTCACCGCTTTGCCCTGATTTTTTTATTGACAACTCTAGGGCCGTTGACACCGTCTTAAAAGAGGAGGGACCGTATTTTCTGACGTAGGTGACAGCCCTAACTTTGATCGCATTAACCCAAAACTTATACATAATAGTCTCTTTTCACCTTTGACTCATCAAGTGATCCATCACAAGCCTGGTGGACTGTGAACAGACGTGCTGGAAATCGAGCATAGTCAACCATGAGGCTAGAGACTATACTTTCTTGCACAAGTTAAACACGTGTTTTGTAAACAAGAACGTCGTGAGTGAGTTCCATAGAATAAAACAAAACAATAACTGTTTTTGTCGTCACATGACGTCGTTTGAACGGTGAAATGACCGTCGTTTTTCTTCTTCTGGTGACAGAGTTGCTTTGATGTTTATGAAATATTGACAAGTGTAGGACATACATACTGTCTGTTGTAGGTCTGCACGTGTTACGCAATGTAGTCGTATAGTCGAAACTCTCTTTCTTCTGTATGTAAATATTTTTTTGAGTAATACCTTTTATTTGAATGTATTAGTAATAAGAAAACATTGGTGAAACTTATATTTTTACTCATGTATGTGGTATATAGATTTTTTGTCGTTGAGATTTTATGACGACAACATACCAACATCCAATCGACGTACGACATTCACTAGAGAGAGACTCTCAAAGTCTGCTCTCCTGCTCTCCTACGAGCGTTGTTTCAATATTGAATATGTGTGTCTGCTTTCAAGGTGTATAAGATCTATTCATATTTAAATAGGAGGAGTTCTATTTTCTGTTTAAAGTCTTCGCTTCAACACATAAATGTCACGAATACCACACGTCTCCTCCCTTCCTATTCATCTCACGTATTTAATTTGTCTATTTGTGGACAGTTGGCATATTTTTGCATTTACATGTGAATCCAATAAACGAAGAGAATTTCGTCCGCCTTCGTTTCCTTATAAGATTACCATTTTAAATAGCCGTACGCTAGCTATGTTTTCTCATATAATTTCTCTAGTAGCCTCTCGTAGCTTAGAGTTTCTCTCATTGTTCCTCATAGCTTAGAGTATCTCTCATAGCTTAGAGTTTATATCATAGTTTCTTATAGAGTTTTCTCCGATAGTTTTAAATGTATGATCGTATAAATTTGATGTTGCGGGAAACAAATACGTGTCCTTGGTCACACAAAAACTAAAAAAAAATACTTTATATACAAAAGGAAGTCTTAATTGAAGTTATTCAAAGACTCCTGGCTAAGCCATTGTTTGTTATTTTTGTTTGTGTCTAAGCTTCTGAAAGAATCTAGTTTTACAGCCAGTCTGGAAAGCACCAGAAATTCCCAAAAATACTCTAATGATTTATGGCCTACTTAAAAACTAAACTGTTCAGCCCCAGCTTCTATTTCAATTTAATTCTGTACCGCCGATTCTGAGAAATGCTGTTTATTTGATGTTGCAATTCGAATACTGAAAGCTTCAAGAATTATGCAAGAAACCCGATAATTTCCCATTTAGCCGCCCGAATACTTCACTCTGAAATGTATCCGCTTATCATACAGTTTGTACCCGCCCCTGAAAGTCAAAGGGTGTAGGTATGTTAGTGACGCCAAAGATATAACATCTTAGATGTTCAAATTTTAACAACAATTGCAAACATGTGAATCCACCCTGCTGTCAAAAAGTCAAAATGAACGTGAAATTGAGGCATTGAAATAAAGGAATATTGCGTAAATTTGTAAATTTTCGCATTGTTGAATTAAAGAAGACCCGACATACCGTACTACTGTAATACGTATTTAATTTGCTCTCTCTAATTGATTTTTCAGGTTGACAACATTGAGCGAGATGCGTGCGCACGACGAGCTGAGCGAAGAACAAGTCCGCCAGATGCTTTTCGATATCGAACAGTCATATAACGCTTTCAACCTTCTCTTGCAACACACGTAAATACCCTGTAAAAGCAGGTTGTTTAGTCATCCGTAATTGAAATAAATGCACGCAGTATTTGTGTTGTTTGCAAAATGAAATTTTACGTTTATAAATCATTTAAAAGAAAATGTCGAAGTGGAAAATGGTGGTATCTATTTAACGGACTGATTTTCTCTATGCATTTACAATCATGCGTTTTGAGTGCTACTGGTGTGAGAAAAACCCAAGCTGATCGTTTCAAGTATTGTGGAAATTCTCATAGATTTCAAATGCTGATTTTGAATCCACTCCAATTTAATTTTTCTTCTTTTGCGATAAAATGCAAATTAGATAGTTGATAAATTTAATGCTATCATTATTTAATTTAATTTTGTAGATATGAAAATTTAAATTTAAATAGGGCAGCAATTATTATCAATTTCTGGTAAATGATTTTAATTCTTTTTTTAATCCATGCTTTTAAAAACACCTAAAAGCAGAATTTGAGGGATGTGGACTCCGTCAATTTTTCGGTGATACGAATAATGGCAGGGGAGGATTCAAGGGTGTAGCAACATTTAAGGAGGAGAGTAAGCTATATGATTTGAAACTCATCAACTCTCACAAAATCTAACAGTTAATGACTTTTTAATTACCAGTCACTCTTCTCCTGAAACTTTTAGCTACACCCCTCTGGATACACCTCTCCTCCTCTGGATGGGCGTATAAATATTTGTCTATGAATAAGAGAGCTAAACATAATTATTGAAAGGTCTTCATTGATTTTGTGGTGTGTGCTTTTCCAAAAGTAACACATTTATTTCACATATGAAAATACGACATTGAGCAAAATCGACAAAAACGCTTGTCAAGGAGAGTGTTTTATATGGAAACGGCACCCGACATGGTGTTCCCTTTTCTCTAAAAAACACCTCTCCGCAGCTTACTCTACATTAAATTTACATACTGGGAGTACATAATTAGATTAATTGGTCATGTAACAGCGAATTACTTTTTTAAATCCCCGTCACTGAGGTCACGGCAAGTGCCTCAAGTAGCTAAACAAGTTATTTTTGTCAATTTTTTATCCCCTAACGTAGTGAGAATACAACCGTCATTTCAACGTACTAATAACGTCCATCTGACGCTCGTGGTCTGGACGTTAAAATGCCGATAAGAAAGTCTCGAGTGCGATACCTAGTGAACTCAAGTGTAATTAAAGTGCAAAAGGCAGACAAATAACTTTGGTTTTTTTCGAGCCACTAAGGCTTAAAAAGTTTGAACAAGATTAATTTCAATATTGTTTGTTTTGCACAAAAGAGTGACGTATGTAAGAAGGCGACATGGATTTTCTAACGTTTTGTTAATAAGTTTTAGTTATTAATACCGTATTGACTCGATAGGTATTATATATATATATATACATATATCATAATAAAGTCTCAAACTTGCTGACATCTAGGATCAGTATTGACAAGTGTTTGACACGAGCTGACACATAGGAGGTGGTGACAGTTGATGATTATTTGAAAGATGTATATACACAATCATGAAACATTGAAAGTCTTGTACCAGTAAGTTCAAGTTCAAGTTTTACTTTTTATTTGTCAATCAAGTTGTCAAGTTTCCCCAAAGTAAATTCCTGACTTTAAGGAAACTACGAAACCTGATTATTGAAGTTTTACTGATCACAAAGAGGGGGACAAGAAGGAATTAATTATTCAAAATATGTTTGACTGCTATGTCATTTAACAGATCTGATTGTATATTTGACTTTCGTTTTCATAAGATTACAACGCAATAAAAACTAAGCTACTACTCAGGTTCATAAAAGAATTTATTAGCAGGGTGGGTATGGGATGAGTGATGAATAGTTCCCAGTGGCGGATCCAGAGGTTCGCTGCGAACGTTTAGAATAGAAAAGTTATTTTTTCTGCATTATAACAGTGAAAATCTGACTATTTTGACGATTTTGATGCTTGATTTTTAATAATTTTTAATGATTTCAAGTTTTGCGAACCCTCAGTTTTTGGCTGAATCCTTTCCCACCGAGCTGATCATCAAGTCTGTCTATGTCTATGTGTTTGTCAATCAGCCAAACAAAATACTGTGTCATTGTTTCATTTTGTTAACCAGTCAAACCCTTAGCTCGATCATGCTGTGAGGTGTTGTGCTTTTTCTTTGTCTGTTATAGTTGGCACAATGATATATTTCTGTCTCTCTCTGTATCTTATATATCTATCCATTGCCAGCCAAAACTTTTACGAAGTCAGTGTGAAGGAACGTTTTTATTCCACACTTTGTTGCCTGCAGTTTCATTCAAAAACACTCTTCCTCTGTGCCTTTAGAGTTAATTTGTTGAATGGAATCTTCTCCGTCTTTTCTTATTTAGAGAGGTACTCTATTCTTTGCTTGTAAATAAAGAATTCTAGCCATTGAAATTTAAGTAAAGTTCCCAGCAACTTTTTCAGGGAGCTTTCAAATCACCAAATTTGGTGAACTTTCATATAGTAATTTCAATGTATTTTATTTTTGTTTGGAGGTGATTTTGGGTGTCTCAGCATTGAAAATAGTTGTTCGGGGATGGTAAAGGATTAATTTAATTTAAAGCTAATTTAAGATATGATATGATAATTATTGACCAGATTTTAGCGCTAGTAGAGAAAAAGACTAGGTTTAGGTTGCCCTCTGGGTCTCGAAATGAAATCAAAATCCTGTTTGATAAGAAAAGAAAATTTCAAGAAACATTTCGGACATAAAAAGCGAACTTGTTTCTTATAGACAAATGTCACTGTATATGCTGATATTCTTCTGATATTAGTCATCGCTGTCAAGGAAATTTTTGCTGAGAGGTCTGGTACTTACTAGTGAACATTTTAAATAAAACACACGTCTCCTTTTATAGATACCACAGGAAATCAAAAGAATTTTAAGCTGCAGTAAACTCAATATTTACTAAGATGCAACGGATTTGTCCCTCTTCACATCTAAAACGACATAATTTGAACGTTCAAAAAATGTTTTTCGGACGTTGAAAATGAGTCTTGTGGCTTTTAAGTTGGTTTTTCTTTCATAAAAGGAGCTACAGTACGAAGCAGTGAAAAAAAGGAACAAATAATACCACACTCCTTCGTTGTAGTTAGTAGTAGTATTGGTTGTTTATAACACATATCGCACACTCTCCTTCGTATTGTTATTACAAGGAAGAGTTAGAGTCGACCGCAAACAGCGTTTAGACACAATTCAAATAATTTTCTTCTTTTTTCTGTGACTGACACTAAAACACAATGAATAGTGTGACCATTGTACGAATGTCATTAAACAGACCAGACACTCTCTTTTTTTAGGTGACTTACTATATAAGACACCCGCGGAGTTTGACTTATTGTGGCTGACTTTGATAAAGGAAATCAGTTGTGACTATGATTCCCAGTTGTTGGTTGGCCATGATACGTACATACGACGTTCGCAATGTTGCATGAATGTTATTTGGATGTTGTGTGGATGTTGTTTGGATGTTAAAATGACGTTGTGTACTAGTTGACTGGTTAGAATTTAAACATTGGTTGATTTGCGGGTTTTTTTTCCGTAATTGACTATTCTGCACTGTAAACTTTAAACTTTCGTAGCTAGAGCAAAGCATTCGGTGGTGGTGAGTCGATATTAAAATATTTGAGAATGGAGCGATGTAATTAATCATCAATTTCTGGTCATCAACAATTTCTTTTCAAAAAGAGAGGGATGTGCTATTTTTTGTTAATCATTGATCTTTTGGTAATCTCCCTTGATTTAGTAGATGACTCAAACATTGTAATTGTCTGACTGACTGACTGACTGAATACTGACTACAAATAGTAAATAGTATATGACGTATATTTAATTAGCATGGTGGTGGGAGTTTATAGATATATAGTAATGTGTTTACGTTTTGGTTGAAGGTTTTGGACCGGACAGTAGACTCACAACGTCAGTTCAACATTTAAAAAAACTTTGTGGACGTTCTATGGACGTTGTTTGGACGTTGAAATGATAGCTGTATGGTTTTATGGATTTGGTGGTTGGGTTAACTCATAGTGAGTGACCTCAGGGTTTTTTGAGAAATTAGCACTTTTTTTAGGTCTTTATTAGTTCACTAAGTTTATTTACTGACACACAATATTGACGTTGTTTAAGACGTAGAATAATGGTCGTGCACCAACACTGGTATAATTCAATGTGGGTGTAAACAGTTGTTTGTTATTTGTGAGATGTTGAATCTGGGAACTGCAGGAAGTTGTTGTTTACCTCTAGGTTTGAATTTACGTTTTATTGACTTTTAAGATTTAATAGAGGTATGAGTAAATATGTAGTAAGATGACTAATAATGTCAGATGTCTTCTTGTCGTTCCTGAGGTTTTTATTATCGAACTGGTTAGACTGTTGTTGTTGTTGTTATAAATTGGCTCTGCAGTCGGATATGAGCAAATCGGACGGAAAATCTAGTCTGGACTTATAAGCTAATAAGCAAATTCCATATCGTTTTAAAAAGAACGAAAAACTGTACTAGGCTAGTTCGAATTCTCATACGTGAAAATAAACCCTATCATTTTAACGGTTGTAGAACTGTTTGTTTGTAAATGAAAAAAAAAAATAGCCACAAACGGTAGCAGTTTAGAATTTAGAAAGGCTGGTAGACAATGGGTATCTGTTTTTTTGGAAATTTTAGAAACGACCGCCTTGCGTGAAGAAAAGTATACGCTTAGGTCAACTAGACAGAAATGTCTTCTGACGGGGAGGAGGAGTACCACGGCAAAACTAATACGGTCTCCGCTTTAGCTATTACCGTAAAAATATAATAAATCAACTATTTGGATTTCTCCGATTGTACTGGACAATAATTTTCTGATTTTGCGTTTTTTACGATAAAAGTTAATTTTGTTCGCTGAGGTATTTTTTTGTCTCGGCCAGTCATTTTCCAAACTCGGACAAGATGCTTTCTCTTATGGAAAATTTTACCTAATTGATTTATAATAAAAGTCTCCTTCAGATTCAGACTACGTGAACGGGAACGGTCAATTTGCCAATTTATTGAATGAAGCGAGAAAGGTGAACGAGGAGACAGAAAAATATTTTCTCATTGCAAATGTAAAAATGACAAGTCAGTGCTAATCAACTATCTTACTATCAGTAGAGTTGTCAAAATTCTTATCAAACATTTAAAGCGATTTCATCAAGAGATAGGAAGAGAGGGAGAAGAGAAAAAATTCGTGAAATTTTGATAATAGTTATTGAAAGTATTATAGTATATGAAAGTAGTAGTATATGAAGTAAATCAACTCTAAATTGCTACAAAGGTAGGGTATACTGCTATTACACGCAACCCTACTTTTACGCTAATTTTAGAGAATGTTAGTTTATTACATTTATTACTAATTTACCCAGTATAGAACACGATTTTAACATCAAAACAACAGTGGCGGATCTAGACGTGTGTAGCAATATTACAAGAGAAATGCAAGCTCTGATTAAAATGTTTTTAACTGTTACAAAATCTAAACAGTTAAGGGCTGTTTACAAGCCCGGCCCTTGAGACATCTCGGCAGCCCGGGCTGAAAAGTATACCATGTAATAGACTCTAATCACAGACTCAAAAAATACTTCGCGGGAATTATATTGTCTGTATTAGAGTCTAACCATGTAATCGCACTTGCAAAAATAAGAGAACCTATTAGGGAAAGCGAGCTGGCCGGGCTAAAAAGTGTCATGTAATCAGCTCCTTAATGACTTTTTAATTATCGTTCACTATCCTCATGAAATTTTGCTACACGTCTATACCCGCCTCTGGAAAACAATGACGATAAAATGACGTTTGTAAGCATATTGAATATGTGGTCAGCGGTTGATGTTAAAATTATGTAAAACTATTAAAAACATATTATAATAATACTGCTCTCTTACACCACATATGAAATTCCAATCATGCCTTAGGCGTTTA
>JAUKWF010000445.1:0-12187 GCA_032356525.1 Eutonina indicans
GAAAAATGTTGAAATATTCCCATATTCTCTAAGTATTATAGAGAAAAGCCATTTTAGTGAATGGATATAGTAGTGTAAGCTAGCTGTTCTACGACAGAGGGTTCAAAAACTACTATAGGTAGGCAGTGGTTGCCGACCTCTCATATTGTTCAAAACGTATGTGTTCATATGATTTTGGCAATTATATGAGTAAATTAAATCATATACATATGAAAATGAATATTTATTATATGTATATAGGGGAAAAAATAATCATATAATATATATGAATAATGGAAAATGAAGTGTTCATATATTCTCGTAATATATAAGAGAATAGCCCGTATGTTGGGTGGTAAATGGAATTGAAAATACCCGCTTTGAGGACAGCGGGTTCAAAAACTACTATAGGTAGGCAGTGGTTGCCGACCTCGCATTGTTCGAAATATATATTTCGTATAATGATTATATTGGTTACTTATAATAAAGTATATTATTATCCGTACAAATTTGTTTCTCAGTTCTTTTTGAACACGGGACTTGGCTCCGCGGATAATAGGAATATACGCTATTTTAGATAATATCGTTGAAACAAAAGTCAAGTTTCTATTATACATAGAATAACAAATCGTTTCCATATATTATCGTTAATTTTTGGTGGCAGGCAAATATTAGTTTATTACCTGCCTGTAAAGTTGGATTATTATATCGTTACGGTATAATACAAAATGGATTCATATTATTATATGAAAGAAATATAAAATTTATATATAAATTTGGAAGAATTATCATGTGCGCTCGGTTTTATGTTATATATTACCAGAGAGTTATATGAAAAGAGATAAATTTTAAATTTATCATCAAGATGCAAATGATTTAACTTATATTTGGTTAAACAAAAATTGTACAAGTGTGGATACAAAATTTATGTATGTTGGAAATAAAATGATATTTTAGAATGAAATATATGTATATATAAAGACAAAATTATAGAAAATATATTACAATAATTGTATGATCTTCTTGTTATATTGGTAAAACAAGTAGAATTTAAAAATGGAAATACGAATTACGAGTGCTATATAAAAATGGCCGTATTCGAATGGATTTATTTTTATAAATATATTTAAAATTTTTACCCAAAGGCAAAATATTGAATTACATTCAATAATATAAAAAAATGGAATTATATATAAAGTGGAAAATCTATAATATTTATATTGCTTATTTCAATTCAAAAAATATGAATGAAATATGAAAAGAAAACATTATTCTGGTTGATCCTGCCAGTAGTTATATGCTTGTCTCAAAGATTAAGCCATGCATGTCTAAGTACACACGAATTAAAAGTGAAACCGCAAAAGGCTCATTATATCAGTTATGGTTCCTTAGATCGTTAACAGTTACTTGGATAACTGTGGTAATTCTAGAGCTAATACATGCAATTAAAACATGAACCTTATGGGACATGTGCTTTTATTAGGCTAAAACCAAGCGATCGCAAGATCGTTATATTGGTTGAACTCTAGATAACATGCAGATCGTATGGTCTTGTACCGACGACAGATCTTTCAAATGTCTGCCCTATCAACTTTTGATGGTAGTATCTAGGACTACCATGGTTGCAACGGGTAACGGGGAATCAGGGTTCGATTCCGGAGAGGGAGCCTGAGAAACGGCTACCACATCTAAGGAAGGCAGCAGGCGCGTAAATTACCCACTCCCAGCTCGGGGAGGTAGTGACGAAAAATAACAATACAGGACTCATATCCGAGGCCCTGTAATTGGAATGAGTACACTTTAAATCCTTTAACAAGGACCAATTGGAGGGCAAGTCTGGTGCCAGCAGCCGCGGTAATTCCAGCTCCAATAGCGTATATTAAAGTTGTTGCGGTTAAAACGTTCGTAGTTGAACTTGTGCTTCATACGGGTAGTACAACTTACAATTGTGGTTAGTACTATACCTTTATGTATGTAAGCGTATTACCGGTGGAGTTCTTATATGTGATTAAATACTTGTATTTTTTCATATGTTCCTCCTATTTAAAAACCTGCATTAGTGCTCTTAAACGAGTGTTATTGTGGGCCGGTACTATTACTTTGAACAAATTAGAGTGCTTAAAGCAGGCTTCAAATGCCTGAATATTCTGTGCATGGGATAATGAAATAAGACCTCTGTTCTGCTTTCATTGGTTTTCAGATCAAGAGGTAATGATTAATAGAAGCAGTTTGGGGGCATTAGTATTACGACGCGAGAGGTGAAATTCTTGGACCGTCGTAAGACTAACTTAAGCGAAAGCATTTGCCAAAGATGTTTTCATTAATCAAGAACGAAAGTTAGAGGTTCGAAGGCGATCAGATACCGCCCTAGTTCTAACCATAAACGATGCCAGCTAGCAATTGGGTGTAGCTACTTTTATGGCTCTCTCAGTCGCTTCCCGGGAAACCAAAGCTTTTGGGCTCCGGGGGAAGTATGGTTGCAAAGCTGAAACTTAAAGGAATTGACGGAAGGGCACCACCAGGAGTGGAGCCTGCGGCTTAATTTGACTCAACACGGGAAAACTTACCAGGTCCGAACATAAGTGTGTAAGACAGATTGATAGCTCTTTCTCGAATCTATGGGTGGTGGTGCATGGCCGTTCTTAGTTCGTGGAGTGATTTGTCTGGTTAATTCCGATAACGAACGAGACTCAAATATATTAAATAGATATCTTCAGGATTATGGTGCTGAAGCTTATGTAGCCTTCATTCATGTTGGCAGTAAAATGCTTATTGTGTTTGAATGTGTTTATGTAAGTGGAGCCGTACCTGTTGGTTTGTCCCATTATAAGGACACTAGCTTCTTAAATGGACAAATTGCGTCTAGCAATAATGAGATTGAGCAATAACAGGTCTGTGATGCCCTTAGATGTCCTGGGCTGCACGCGCGCTACAATGAAAGTATCAACGTGTATTTCCTAGACCGAGAGGTCCGGGTAAACCGCTGAACCACTTTCATGCTTGGGATTGTGAACTGAAACTGTTCACATGAACTTGGAATTCCCAGTAAGTGTGAGTCATTAACTCGCATTGATTACGTCCCTGCCCTTTGTACACACCGCCCGTCGCTACTACCGATTGAATTATTTAGTGAGGTCTCCGGACGTGATCACTGTGACGCCTTGCGTGTTACGGTTGTTTCGCAAAAGTTGACCGAACTTGATTATTTAGAGGAAGTAAAAGTCGTAACAAGGTTTCCGTAGGTGAACCTGCGGAAGGATCATTATTGTATAATATCCTTACCGTTAATAAACATTTGTAATTATACAAATAAAAACAATTTACCAAAATAAAAATATAACAAAATGATTCCATGGAATCAAAAGTTAAAATCAAAATAAAACGAAGATGGGTTTTATTTATATAGTTAGTGTGGGGCTTGGCAACCTCATAAAAAGATTTTAACATTTCTAATGTATGTTGTGCGTATTTGTGGCGAGTACTTACAACAACGGCGTTTCCTATAAAAATAATGTTTCGAACATGAAAATCGAAAAAACAAAATTCGAAAGTGGAAGTCGAATCAAAATAAAATAATTTCGAATGTGTGGTAATCATCGAAATAAGTGTTAATATAATTGGTAGATATTAACTAATTTTTAAAATTTGTGTGTATTTATTACTATACACGCGTTGCGAATATGTATTGTTCATCTTAGTTATGGGCATACGTTGGCTAATGCAACAACCTGAAATAAACAATGTTGTACCTGGCATCCATCAGGTTAATGTTTTATATAAATTGCAGTATGTGTCACCCAAAATAGCAAACCCCATAACCAACCAGATTATTATGATACATAATGCTTATATGAAACTAAGACATTTCGCAACATTTATTTTAGGTATATAAATACATTTATTGAAGGAATTGATATATGCCAGTAAAATGGTGTATTTTTAATTTCTTTCAATAAAAACATAATTGACATTATATAAAAATGAATTATAAAACTCTAAGCGGTGGATCACTCGGCTCATGGGTCGATGAAGAACGCAGCAAACTGTGCGTCATCGTGTGAACTGCAGGACACATGAACATCGACATTTTGAACGCATATCGCAGTCCATGCTGTTATGTACTTTAATTAATTTTATAGTGCTGCTTGGACTACATATGGTTGAGGGTTGTAAGACTATGCTAATTAAGTTGCTTATAAATTTTTATAAGCATATGGTATATTATTGGATAAATATAATAATTTTTATTCATAATATTAAAAAATAAATGAAAAACATTATCTCACATTTGAATGTGAAAAACGAAGAGAAATATTTTCTTTTTCAATCAAATAATACTGAGAAATGTCTAGCATAAAAAATTGAAATATTTTTCATCTAGAATTGTCTCTTATTAATGATTCGGAAATAGAAAAATCTTGGTTATGTTATTATTCTTCGTTGGTTCGTTAAAAATGGATAAATAAAAACTTTGCATACAAGAATTAATAAAAATGTTATAACGAATTTAATTAAATGTTTTATCATTATATATAAAGAATTTATGGCAAGATAAAGTTATATACAACCTCAACTCATATGGGACTACCCCCTGAATTTAAGCATATTAATTAGGGGAGGAAAAGAAACTAACAAGGATTTTCTTAGTAGCGGCGAGCGAAAAGAAAACAGTTCAGCACTAAGTCACTTTGTCTATATGGCAAATGTGAGATGCAGTGTATGGAGCGTCAATATTCTAGTATGAGAAATTAACGATTTAAGTCCTTCTTAAATGAGGCCATTTACCCATAGAGGGTGCCAGGCCCGTATAACGTTAATGATTACTAGATGATGTTTCCAAAGAGTCGTGTTGCTTGATAGTGCAGCACTAAGTGGGTGGTAAACTCCATCTAAAACTAAATATAACCATGAGACCGATAGTAAACAAGTACCGTGAGGGAAAGTTGAAAAGAACTCTGAATAGAGAGTTAAACAGTACGTGAAACTGCTTAGAGGTTAAGCCCGATGAACCTGAATATCCGTTATGGAAAATTCATCATTAAAATTGTAATATTTAAATAATATTATGAGAATAGTGTGCATTTTTTCCATATAAGGACATTGTAATCTATTAGCATATACCAAATTTATCATAAAATATAACTTATAGTTTATTCCAATTAAATTGCTTGCATTTTAACACAGAATAAATGTTATTAATTTGATAAAGTGCTGATAGATTTATATGATTACAGTGCGTTAATTTTTCGGAATTATATAATGGCATAATTATCATTGATTTTTGTGTTTATTATATGCACTTGTATGATTAACAATGCGAAAGATTCAGGATACCTTCGGGACCCGTCTTGAAACACGGACCAAGGAGTCTAACATATGTGCAAGTTATTGGGATATAAACCTAATAGCGTAATTAACTTGACTAATAATGGGATTAGTTTTTTAGCTATTTATAGCTAATTAACACAATCCCGGGGCGTTCTATATAGTTATGTATAATGTATATTTATATTATTTATGCCTCTAACTGGAACGTACCTTGAGCATATATGCTGTGACCCGAAAGATGGTGAACTATACTTGATCAGGTTGAAGTCAGGGGAAACCCTGATGGAAGACCGAAACAGTTCTGACGTGCAAATCGATTGTCAGAATTGAGTATAGGGGCGAAAGACCAATCGAACCATCTAGTAGCTGGTTCCTTCCGAAGTTTCCCTCAGGATAGCTGGTGCATTTTAATATTATATAAAATAATCTTATCTGGTAAAGCGAATGATTAGAGGCCTTAGGGTCGAAACGATCTTAACCTATTCTCAAACTTTAAATGGGTAAGAACCTTAACTTTCTTGATATGAAGTTCAAGGTTATGATATAATGTGCCCAGTGGGCCACTTTTGGTAAGCAGAACTGGCGCTGTGGGATGAACCAAACGTAATGTTACGGTGCCCAAATTAACAACTCATGCAGATACCATGAAAGGCGTTGGTTGCTTAAAACAGCAGGACGGTGATCATGGAAGTCGAAATCCGCTAAGGAGTGTGTAACAACTCACCTGCCGAAGCAACTAGCCCTTAAAATGGATGGCGCTTAAGTTGTATACCTATACATTACCGCTAAAGTAGATGATTTATATTACTTGTGATATAAATTTTGAAACTTTAGTGAGTAGGAAGGTACAATGGTATGCGTAGAAGTGTTTGGCGTAAGCCTGCATGGAGCTGCCATTGGTACAGATCTTGGTGGTAGTAGCAAATAATCGAATGAGACCTTGGAGGACTGAAGTGGAGAAGGGTTTCGTGTGAACAGTGGTTGATCACGAGTTAGTCGGTCCTAAGTTCAAGGCGAAAGCCGAAAATTTTCAAGTAAAACAAAAATGCCTAACTATATAAACAAAGCGAATTATAATACACTTGAATAATTTTGAACGAAAGGGAATACGGTTCCAATTCCGTAACCTGTTGAGTATCCGTTTGTTATTAAATATGGGCCTCGTGCTCATCCTGGCAACAGGAACGACCATAAAGAAGCCGTCGAGAGATATCGGAAGAGTTTTCTTTTCTGTTTTATAGCCGTACTACCATGGAAGTCTTTCGCAGAGAGATATGGTAGATGGGCTAGAAGAGCATGACATATACTGTTGTGTCGATATTTTCTCCTCGGACCTTGAAAATTTATGGTGGGGACACGCAAACTTCTCAACAGGCCGTACCAATATCCGCAGCTGGTCTCCAAGGTGAAGAGTCTCTAGTCGATAGAATAATGTAGGTAAGGGAAGTCGGCAAATTAGATCCGTAACTTCGGGATAAGGATTGGCTCTGAAGATTGAGATAGTCGGGCTTGATTGGGAAACAATAACATGGTTTATGTGCTCGTTCTGGGTAAATAGAGTTTCTAGCATTTATGTTAGTTACTTGTTCCCCGGATAGTTTAGTTACGTAGCCAATTGTGGAACTTTCTTGCTAAAATTTTTAAGAATACTATTTGGGTTAAACCAATTAGTTCTTATTAATTATAACGATTATCAATTAACAATCAATTCAGAACTGGCACGGACTTGGGGAATCCGACTGTCTAATTAAAACAAAGCATTGTGATGGCCCTAGCGGGTGTTGACACAATGTGATTTCTGCCCAGTGCTCTGAATGTCAAAGTGAAGAAATTCAAGTAAGCGCGGGTCAACGGCGGGAGTAACTATGACTCTCTTAAGGGGGATCATGGGGTATTTGAGAGCAGAGGGGGAGTATTCTTCTGTAATTCGTAAGTCATATCATATGGTGTGCGGAAGGGGAATTTTACTCTGTAACTCACAAGTCTCTCCTTTACTCAAGTCGACTCAAAACCTCCTCGTGGTGGTCCCCGGTAATGCTAAACTCGTTTAGCAGCTAATTTGAGCGGCAAAACTTTTCCGATGGGCTGGTTCCCCAGAGGAAATTTATTCATATTGGAACTACAAGCACAAATAACGAGCCTCGGATACCTTTACACAATCTGATGACGACCCGACCCTCCGTGGATATCTTCCCGGAGGACCAATATGAACCAAACGCAGCGGCTACTCTATCTAGGGTTCCCTGCACAGTATGTGGCCGGTCCTTTAACAGCAAGAGAGGACTCGGTGTTCACATGCGATCTCGGCACCCAGACGAACTTGATGAAGAACGTCGACGTGTCGATATAAAGGCAAGATGGAGTGATGAAGAGAAGTGGATGATGGCGAGAAAGGAGGTTGAGCTCACAGCAAATGGATGTAAACACATAAACAAGCAACTAGCGGTGTATTTTGCAAACCGCAGCGTCGAAGCCATCAAAAAGCTAAGACAGAGGGGCGATTATAAGGAGAAAATAGAGCAGATAAGAGGGCAATCAGCTCTCGCCCCGGAAGTTGCTAATCTAACCATAAGGCGCCGCCCTAGTAGAAGTGAGCAAGACCACCAAGTAACAACATCGGAAACAACTCCAATCACTCCCTTCGAACAGTCGAACAGGGAAATTTTGCGGACACTACGCGGGTATAGCCCCGTAGAATGCCATTCCAAATGGAGAGCCCAAGAGTTGCAAACTATCATTGATAGGGCACATCTCGAGGGAAAGGAAACCACTCTCCAATGCTTATCGCTATATCTCCTGGGAATTTTTCCGGCACAGGGTGTACGACACACACTGACGAGACCTCCTCGGAGACCTCGGAACAGGAGAGAAAGCAGAAGGCAGCAGTACGCTGTCGTCCAGCGTAACTGGGATAAGCATAAAGGAAGATGCATCAAGTCCTTGCTAAATGGAACTGATGAGTCGGTAATGCCAAGCCAAGAAATAATGGTTCCCTACTGGAGAGAAGTAATGACTCAGCCTAGCCCAAGCTCTTGCAGTGGAGAAGTGATACAAATGGATCACTCGCTTGAGAGGGTATGGTCTGCTATTACAGAGCAGGACCTTCGGGCGTCAAGAGTCTCATTATCCTCGTCTCCGGGGCCTGACGGGATAACTCCAAAATCTGCCAGGGAGGTGCCGTCAGGTATTATGCTGCGCATAATGAACCTAATTCTATGGTGCGGTAATCTACCACACTCTATACGACTGGCCAGAACCGTCTTCATCCCGAAGACGGTGACGGCGAAGCGACCGCAAGACTTTCGTCCAATATCAGTGCCTTCAGTCCTGGTAAGACAGCTAAATGCAATATTGGCAACCCGGTTGAACTCATCAATCAATTGGGACCCGCGCCAGCGGGGCTTCTTACCAACCGACGGATGCGCCGATAATGCGACGATAGTCGACTTAGTCTTGAGGCATAGCCATAAGCACTTTAGATCTTGCTACATCGCAAATTTAGATGTAAGCAAGGCATTTGATTCTCTATCACATGCATCTATATACGACACCTTACGTGCTTATGGTGCGCCAAAGGGCTTCGTTGACTACGTACAGAACACGTACGAGGGCGGTGGTACCAGTCTCAATGGGGACGGTTGGAGTTCAGAGGAATTCGTCCCTGCTAGAGGAGTGAAGCAGGGTGACCCTTTGTCTCCTATTCTATTTAACTTGGTAATGGACAGGTTACTTAGAACCTTACCCAGCGAAATTGGTGCCAAAGTCGGAAATGCCATTACTAACGCGGCCGCGTTTGCAGATGATTTGGTACTATTTGCGGAAACTCGGATGGGGCTTCAAGTATTGTTGGACAAGACGTTGGATTTTCTATCTATCGTCGGCCTCAAACTTAATGCCGACAAATGTTTTACCGTTGGCATTAAGGGCCAGCCGAAACAGAAGTGTACCGTGTTAGAGGCACAGAGCTTCTACGTAGGCTCGAGTGAGATTCCATCACTGAAGCGCACGGACGAGTGGAAGTACTTAGGCATCAACTTCACTGCAACCGGGAGGGTTCGATGCAATCCGGCCGAGGACATTGGTCCAAAGCTACAAAGATTGACAAAGGCCCCCCTCAAACCACAACAGAGGTTGTTCGCCCTTCGGACTGTCCTTATCCCACAGCTCTACCACAAGTTAGCCCTTGGGAGTGTGGCGATAGGCGTCCTAAGAAAAACTGATAAACTTATAAGATATTATGTGCGAAGATGGCTAAATCTTCCGCTGGATGTGCCGATAGCATTTGTTCATGCACCCCCAAAAAGTGGAGGTCTCGGAATTCCATCACTAAGATGGGTAGCTCCAATGTTAAGGCTAAGACGCTTGAGTAACATTAAATGGCCTCACCTCACGCAAAACGAGGTAGCCAGCTCTTTCCTCGAAGCCGAAAAACAACGGGCCCGAGATAGATTATTAGCTGAACAAAATGAACTGTTATCGCGTCCGGCAATAGAAAAATATTGGGCGAACAAGTTGTACCTCTCAGTTGATGGTAGCGGACTCCGTGAAGCGGGCCATTATGGCCCGCAACACGGGTGGGTTAGTCAACCCACGCGTTTATTAACAGGAAAGGAATATATAGACGGTATTCGTCTGCGGATAAATGCCCTACCCACAAAGTCTCGTACTACAAGGGGAAGGCACGAATTGGAACGACAGTGTCGTGCAGGATGTGATGCTCCCGAAACAACAAACCACATAATGCAAAAATGCTACCGCTCGCATGGGAGGCGGGTAGCTAGACACAACTGCGTAGTAAATCGAATCAAGCGGGGACTTGAGGAGAGAGGCTGCGTGGTCATTGTTGAACCAAGTCTGCAGTGCGAATCCGGCCTTAATAAACCAGACCTGGTGGCACTACGACAAAATCACATTGATGTGATCGACATACAAATTGTGACAGACGGACACTCTATGGATGATGCGCACCAGCGCAAAATCAATAGATACGACAGACCGGACATACGAACTGAATTGCGTCGCAGATTCGAAGCCGCAGGTGACATTGAATTCCATTCTGCCACCCTGAACTGGAGGGGGATCTGGAGTGGTCAATCCGTTAAAAGATTGATAGCAAAGGGTCTCCTCAGCAAATATGATAGTCATATCATTAGCGTCCAGGTTATGAGAGGCAGTCTCGGTTGTTTTAAACAGTTCATGTACCTGAGCGGGTTTTCCCGAGATTGGACTTAGCTAAATCGTTTGGTTCAAAACATTTGCTTGCTGTCTTGGCATAACATCAATAAAGGCATAAACATCGCAAAATAATGGTTATAATTAAATGGCTATGAGGATGGTTTTAGTACGTAGGCGTTGCGGAACTTCGGTTCATATAGAGCAATGAATCGTGCATGCTAGGAAAACTGACCACACACAGTGTTGGCAGACCTAGTATCTTTCGAAGATTTCCATACCTCCGCGATCAAAAAAAAAAAAAAAAAAATAGCCAAATGCCTCGTCATCTAATTAGTGACGCGCATGAATGGATTAACGAGATTCCTACTGTCCCTATCTACTATCTAGCGAAACCACAGCCAAGGGAACGGGCTTGGAATAATTAGCGGGGAAAGAAGACCCTTTTGAGCTTGACTCTAATCTGGCAGTGTAAGGAGACATAAGAGGTGTAGAATAAGTGGGAGATATTAGACCTCGGTTTGGTATCGTCAATGAAATACCACTACTCTTATTGTTTCCTTACTTACTTGATTAAATGGAACGTGTATCATTTCCTAGCCATTATACGGATATATTTATTATATCTTATGGTATTGGGTTTTGATGCAAGCTTCTTGATCAAAGTATCACGAGTTTGTTATATAATCGCAAACAAATTCTTTAATAAAACGATGCATTTATGTATTTTTGATTTGAAAATTTGGTATAACTCCAATTACTCAGGTATGATCCAATTCAAGGACATTGCCAGGTAGGGAGTTTGACTGGGGCGGTACATCTCTCAAATAATAACGGAGGTGTCCCAAGGCCAGCTCAGTGCGGACAGAAACCACACATAGAGCAAAAGGGCAAATGCTGACTTGATCTCGGTGTTCAGTACACACAGGGACAGCAAAAGCTCGGCCTATCGATCCTTTTGGTTTAAAGAGTTTTTAACAAGAGGTGTCAGAAAAGTTACCATAGGGATAACTGGCTTGTGGCGGCCAAGCGTTCATAGCGACGTCGCTTTTTGATCCTTCGATGTCGGCTCTTCCTATCATTGTGAAGCAAAATTCACCAAGCGTTGGATTGTTCACCCATGCAAGGGAACGTGAGCTGGGTTTAGACCGTCGTGAGACAGGTTAGTTTTACCCTACTAATGACAAAACGTTGTTGCGACAGCATTCCTGCGTAGTACGAGAGGAACCGCAGGTACGGACCAATGGCACAATACTTGTTCGAGCGAACAGTGGTATGACGCTACGTCCGTTGGATTATGCCTGAACGCCTCTAAGGTCGTATCCGTGCTGGACTGCAATGATAAATAAGGGGCAATTTGCATTGTATGGCTTCTAAACCATTTAAAGTTTATAATTTACTTTATAAACGACAATGGATGTGATGCCAATGTAATTTGTAACATAGTAAATTGGGAGGATCTTCGATCACCTGATGCCGCGCTAGTTACATATAAAAGCATTATTTAATACAATGACAAAGCCTAGAATCAATTGTAAACGACTTTTGTAACAGGCAAGGTGTTGTAAGTGGTTGAGCAGCTGCCATACTGCGATCCACTGAAGCTTATCCTTTGCTTGATGATTCGATATAAAATAAATGGTTGCCAAACAGCTCGTCATCAATTTAGTGACGCAGGCATATGATATTGTGTCCCTATCATATAATT
>JAUKWF010000446.1:1194-12179 GCA_032356525.1 Eutonina indicans
GTGTTGAATGCAAAACTATAAAGTTATATAGAAAAAGAAAATAAAGGTAAGAAATTTAGTTTGCCCAGCACCAAGAAACCAAAGATACACGAGTGAATTAATTCCTTCCAATTGAATTGCTTTTGAAAAGATGACTTCGTGTAACTACATGATGTACCACCATGAAAAAGACACAGACTATTACGCCTTTTCATTATGTATTACAGGCGATCTAAGAAATCTTGAAATCCTAACTGTTGTATATTTGTGTCTGTAATAATTGGTTGATACTTTATCATGCACACTTTCAAAGAAAGAAATAATGAATATTAAGAAACATCAATATAAAAGGGGTATTTAGATAAATAATTTCTTCAGAAAGTCTTTTGGGTTTGGCTAAAGAAAATATTTTTATGTTCATCGGGCATGCCTAATGAGCATTTTTTATTTGCGGGGCTTGCCTGAAGAATATATTTGTTTTTATTGATAGGGTATTTCCCTACGCCTTGTCAAGGGAAATTTTGAAACAACAAGATAATTACCTCGTAAGATTCAATCTGATTGCTTGTTATTTGTTTTCTATTGTTTATAATTCTCCTATTTTGTTTTTGAAATATAAAAGCTTATGTTTATATATTATTTTTTTCTTATTAATGTTTCACTCTAAAGAACAGAGAAGTGGTTTGCGGTGTTAAATGCAGAACTATAAATTATACAGAAAAAGAAAATAAAGGTAAGAAATTTAGTTTGCCCAGCACCAAGAAACCAAAGATACACGAGTGAATTAATTCCTTCCAATTGAATTGCTTTTGAAAAAATGACTTCGTGTAACTACATGATGTACCTACATTAAAAAGACACAAACTATTACGCCTTTTCATTATGTATTACAGGCGATCTAAGAAATCTTGAAATCCTAACTGTTGAATATTTGTGTTTGCAATAATTGGTTGATACTTTATCATGCACACTTTAAAAGAAAATATGAATATTAAGACATATCAATATAAAAGGGGTATCTAGATAAATAACATCTTCATAATACTTTATTAAAACAAAAAGTCATAAAAGAATAAGGTGTTATTTTAATAAAATTTATACTCTTTTTCTTTGTTTTTAGCAGAAGTACAAAAAATTGAACAAAAATTGAAACAAAAAACAACATTAAGACAAATTGAGTGAAATATACAGAATGACATTACAGGTATTTTTTTTCTTTAAAAACTATTTTACCTTGATCGTTATTTTGTCTGTTAAAGGTTAAAGAAAGTTGTTACTATATTTTTTAAAGATCAGATGTACATTGTAGATGTGGATAAAATGTTGTCTTTGTAGAAGGAATCGCCAAAGTTGTTATAAGCATAATTTATGTATTAATATATTAATCTTTTTTTGGCGTTAAGTACATACGAAATCAGAAATGTTGATGGTCCTGGACCCCTTAACCTGATAACAGATCTGTTTCCTACTTAGCCGACCGTATCCGGAAAAGTTTCCGGGGGCAATTTTCTTGGGGGGTAATTTTCCAGGAGGCATTTTTCCAGGGGAGCAATTTTCCGTGGAGCAATATTCCGGGAATCTTACCCGACACGCTTCGCTTTAAAGGCGCAAGCGTAGAAAATGGATTTGACAAAAAGTATCTGACACCTCGAGCATGCCGCTTTGATCTTATTGCATAAGAAAGTATATACATTTAAATAAGGCGCCAGAATAAGTTAGGAAAATAATAACAAATGACTTAGCACCGAATTGTCAATACAAACAAAACAAAAAAAATAATGGGTGTTAAAAATCTTTATTATTTTAAATAATGCATCTCTCAAAAAGGATCTGACACCTCGAGCATGCCGCTTTGATCTTATTGCATATGAAAGTATATGCAATTGAATAGGGCGCCACAATAAGTTAGCAAAACAATAACAAATGATTTAGCACCGAATTGTCAATACAAACAAAACAAATAAAACAATGTGTGTTAAAAATCTTTATTGTTTTAAATAATGCATCTATCAAAAAGGATCTGACACCTCGAGCATGCCGCTTTGATCTTATTGCATATGAAAATATATGCATTTGAATAGGGCGCCATAATATATTAGCAAAATAATAACAAATTATTTAGCACCGAATTGTCAATACAAACAAAACAAATAAAACAATGGGTGTTAAAAATCTTTATTGTTTTAAATAATGCATCTCTCAAAAATTATCTGACACCTCGAACATGCCGCTTTGATCTTATTGCATATGAAAGTATATGCATTTGAATAGGTCGCCAGAATAAGTTAGCAAAATTACAATAAATGACTTAGCACCGAATTGTCAATATAAACAAAACAAATAAAACAATGGGTGTTAAAAATCTTTATTGTTTTAAATAATGCATCTCTCAAAAAGGATCTGACACCTCAAGCATGCCGCTTTGATCTTATTGCATTGAAAGTATTTGCATTAGATAGATAGATATGAATTTATTCATTATAATTACGTGAAGATTACATTGAATGGAAGTCATGGAGACCCTCAATTATCTGTAATAGCTAATCAAGTGGGGGCTACCAAAATAAAGAATACAGTTACAGTAAAAAAATAACTAGATAATATATATATAATATACAAAGTATTACATTATGATATTGTAATAGTCAGAATGAAGATAACTATAGATAATATATTATATTATATAGAGTATTTGCATTAAGGCGCCAGAATAAGTTAGCAAACTAATAACAATAGAATTAGCACCTAATTGTCAATACAAAAAAAAACAAATAAGACAATGGGTGTTAAAAATCTTTATTGTTTTAAAAAATGCATCTCTCAAAAAGGATCTGACACCTCGAGCATGCCGCTTTGATCTTACTGCATATGAAAGTATATGTATTTGAATAGGGCGCCAGAATAAGTTAGCAAATTAATAACAAATGATTTAGCACCGAATTGGCAATACAAACAAAACAAATAAAACAATGGGTGTTAAATATCTTTATTGTTTTAAATAATGCATCTCTCAAAAAAGGATCTGACACCTCGAGCATACCGCTTTGATCTTATTGCATATGAAAGTATATGCATTTGAATAGGGCGCCAGAATAAGTTAGCAAAATAATAACAAATGATTTAGCACCGAATTGGCAATACAAACAAAACAAATAAAACAATGGATGTTAAAAATCTTTATTGTTTTAAAAAATGCATCTCTTGAGACATAATTTGAATACGTCATTAACGTCATATATTAATTATCAAATGATTTTGTTATTGTTTGCTTTGTCTATTATTGTTTGATATTAAATGTATCATTAGAGCCCAGACTTTAGCGCGGACTTTCTTTTAAACCAGTTCGAGGTGTCAGATGCTTTTAGGTATACAGCTCTGCAACTCAAAATTCATAGGGCATGCCCAATTAATGAAATTATTTTTATTAATAAGCTTGTCTTATTAAACCAATACTAATCAAACATACCCATTAATAAAAAAGATGTTTACCATCAAGCATGCCCGATGAATAAGAATATCTTTATAAAAAATGTAAATAATATTCAGCAGGCATGCCCAATGACTAAATACATACTCATCATCCATACCCCATAAATAAAATAACGTTCACGAGGCAAAACATATATCTATTAAGGCCTTGTTATACGATAACTTTTTTGCTAACATTAGAGCTAACATTACTAAAAATAGGTACTTGTTATGCAAAATGATAGCGTGTTAGCATGCGTTTCTGCACGAAAATCTCAAGTGGAAGAAAAAATTTAAATGTTTTTTCAAATGTTGCGCTCTTGAATAAAATCAAATTAATTTGATTTTTTTTTGCCACCAGTAACATATGTTTTAAAGGATACCGCCACGTAAAAATAATTTAAAGTGCATCCACGTGTTTTTTATACTCGTTGACGTCATAAAACGTGTTTTTTTAGTATTTTTTGAATGAACTTTTTTTTTGCAATGTAAATATGACATGAAAAAGTTTTTGGTGTAACGTCGTCTAACATTTTACATGACACAGGTGTCGCTGTTCTATTTTCGGAAATCTAGCTAAAATGTTAGAAAAGAAGTTATCGTATAACAAGGCCTTTAGACATGTCTGATGATTAACAATATGATCACCTCATGAATACAAAATACATATAAAATTGGTATCTATTGCCAAGGGGGAAATCTTTTAACAACAACAAAGGATATTCCCTCTTGAATTTGATTGGTTATCATCTGTTTTATATTATTTACATTTTTCGTGCTTTTGTTTATGAAATACAAAAGATAATTTTTATTTACTAAAATTCGTTGGTATGCAATAGAAAATGAAGTAAGATATTATGTTAATAAATTTTTGATTTTTTTCTTAGTTCGAGGTAATTGAATATCAATACAAGATCTAGTTAAAGAAAACATATCTGTGAAAAAAAGTACAAGAAAGAGCTATCAGGTATTTTCTTCTTTGATTGATCTACTTTGTTATTTAGCAGTTTAAGATCACTTAGATAAGGTATTGTCTTTGCAGTTGAAGATGGAAGTGTAAGAAGCATAACATATACATATCGTAGCTTGCTATTTGACGTCTGAATTTACATATTTTGGTTGAGCTTAAAAAATCAATTTATTTTTTTAAAAACGTGTTTTCTTTTGTTCACATTTTAGTAAATTGTAAACTCTTTTTGAAAATGGCAAAAATCTTCACTATAGGACATGTTTTTAGTATACGACACATACACTCCCCCTGAGCAGTGAATATATAACTGTTGTTTTTTCGTAGGTATATCAAAATGGAAAATTATAATGATATGGCTGATGATATGACTGATGATTATACTGATAAAAGTGCTGATGAATATGTTGACTTTAATGCTGATGATAGTGTTGATGGTAATACTGATGAAAATGATGATGAAAATGTGGATGATAGTGTTGATGATAGTGCTGATGATAATGCCGATTATAATGTTGATTTTAATGCTGATGATAGTGTTGATGATAATACTGACGATAATGATGATGATAATGCCGATGATAATGTTAATTTAAATGCTAATGATAATGTTGATATCGCTGACGAAAATGCGTCCAAATACATCTCCATCACGAAGATAAAATATACTGGTACAAAAGAGACAGGAAATGTTAAAGAGCTGGTCAAAACATTTTTGGAGGATAACCTGAAGATTGGAGGTACTTTGGAACCTCTGACAGAAATTGAAAAAAATGGAAGAAAGATCTTTACTATTACCAGGAATGTCAAGAAAGAATCAAAACAAGCAGGAGAAAAAGATAAAAATCACGGAGAACTTTGTTTTGTTTATTGGAAATCTACTGTGAATGATGATGTCAATATCTACTGTTTAGCAAACACTGGTAGGAGTGGGGCATGGACCTATTTGCGTCCCATCAGGGATTTCTCTTTTCCCCGAAAATTTGCAAAAACGTTTTTGAATTCAAGAAACATCAGGACTGTCGAAGTCAACTACTTATCAAACACAAATGATAGCTCAACAGTTTCATTGTCATTTGAAAAAGGAAAGTTTGAAAGCTATGAGATAATGGATCAATATGGAATTGTGAAAAGCTTTTCAGCTCCAATCGATAATAGAACTCAACAGGGAAGTGAACTTTTGAAGATGTTGATGACAAGTTCGCTGGGAAATAATCCTATTAAAGTACAGAAAGGACAGATCAGACTACCCTTGTTTGTCACTAAAAAGGAAAGGAAAATTTCCCCAGAACACCACATTGATATGTTATTATTGATCAATGAAAACATCTCCTGCGAAAAAGGAAGTTGTTGTACTGATCAAGATTGGAAATTCTATGATTATATTCAACCCATTTTCGACAAAAACAAGATTAACAATTTAGAAAATTATCTCAATGAAAAATGTTTTGATTATCTGTCCGATAAAGAAAGCAATCAAGAATTACCAGTCAATAGTAAGCTGACATACGTACATCAGGATTGTTTTGATGCTGGTGAAATCGAACTTTTACACAATGGCAAAAAAGTTTTTAAGAAACCCATCAAAGGAGAATATCTAACACTGAGCGACATACTTGATCATATTGAGGGTATTAAATTTTATGAGCCAAACGATTTAAACAAGGTTAAACTTCAGTTTTACGATTGGG
The DNA here is from genome assembly GCA_032356525.1 of Eutonina indicans. Taxonomy (NCBI): domain Eukaryota; kingdom Metazoa; phylum Cnidaria; class Hydrozoa; order Leptothecata; family Eirenidae; genus Eutonina; species Eutonina indicans. The sequence continues at coordinate 7,300 of JAUKWF010000446.1, forward strand.
TAGAGAACAATTATGTTTCAAAGCCGTTTTTGGAAATGGTACAATGTCAACTTATTGTGCCAGTTGGAAATGAAATGGTACCTGCGTTCAAATTCAATGGAAACTGGTATCTTGTGGAGCTCGATAGTCGTTTCGATATTATAACAAATTTCGTTGATGTCGTTAAGAAATGTCTAAAAAATGTAAATGATGGGGTCGAGTTCCCTGAAGTGCTTCCTTGGAGCCATAAAGCAGAAGCAAAGAACAAGACATCAAAAACAGGAAGTGTCTTTTCTATGGATGTCTTGTATGATTTTTGTTACGAATTCAAAATGGAACCGGAAGAAAGGGAAAAAGAAATTGCTAAACTGGAAGATATTTTAACTAAAACTACCCATTTGCTCATAGATCAAAATAACGGTGTAATGCGACAAACAGACTTGGACGGAGAGAAAGTACTTACTTATAAGAACAACTTCTTGCGTGGCGTGGATTTAGAGGACCCATTAAGTCAATCTAGCAAGCACTCTCTTGAACTTTTATCACTAAATACGTGTATCTTCAAACAAAGAAAGGATCCTTTACCAAAAGATTTACAAGAAAGTCTCACAAATAAAGATTCATTTGAAATAGAAGAAACTAGAAGAAAATCGCTCGAGTTTTGTCTAAAAGGTTTACAAACTTTGGGAAAATTGAAAGGAAAATTTCGGGTGTATACGCCATATTTATCAATTGATATATGGAAGGAGATAGACGAAGCGGGTATCAACATTTGTCCTGTTAGGCTGGTTCAATTTCTACGCATGTGGTGGACTCATTTAGATGAAGGCGATTACAACGAATTGTATCATTTATCAAACTGTAAATGCCGCCGACAAAATCATGATTTTATTTACGTCGTGGGTGATAGGATTTTTGACAACGAAAATCATCAAATTGAGCTGTTTGATGTAATGGCAATCAACTTGAAAGCTAAAACATTTTATATGCTACACGTAAAAAGCGGCTTCAGTGGAGAATCGGCACGTGATATGTGTAGTCAAGTGCGTGTTTGTGGTCAGATGCTATGGCGATCGTTGTCCACGAAAACATACAATCGAACCATGCTACAGAAGTTTTATGCAGTTGCAATGAAACATTCACCATTAGTTCATGAAACGTTGACAAAGAATGAAATCGCAATGATTGGAAAAAGTGAAGAAGAGTTTCTAGAAGCCATGATGTACGGTGATGTGAAGTATCATGTTTGTGCTGCACCTTGTCTTCTCGAAAATCGTTTCTCAAGTGTGCTGAATACAAATCTGAAATACGAGTTCAAGGAAAAGGACTTCGACGACAGCAGAATATTTTTTGCTTTAAAAGAAACAGGTATTATCGATAAAATAAAAAAGACGATAAATCCTATCATTTTTGACAAGTCCAAGTTCTTACAAACTATTGCAAAGAAAATATCCAAAGGAGAGCAAGTTTATAAAGATATCTTTAAGATAATAGCTGGAGGAGAAAGGGATCCATTGATAAATCCAAGATTTTCTTTGATTGCCAAGATAATGTTTGTCGATTTGTACAAGAAGTTCAATAACTTTGGAGCGTCAGTCCAGCTTTGCATCATTGTAGTACCACCTTTAAAAAGTAAAGTGTCCGCCGCTATTGAACATAATAATCCATCCAAGACACAATTAGCTGCATATGCCACTCAAAACAAGGAGCAACAACAAAGCATTGTCAATCCAGAAGTTCCTACTATACAGTCGAAATTGTCATTTCAAGCAGCAACTAATTTAAAAAGAAAAAATGTCGACCGCATCAAAAAGGAATCAAAAAATGTTATTCATTCTAAAAAGCCCAAAACCGATGATAAATGAGCAGCAACTTTAAAGTTTTTCATTCAAGCATTGGCATAATACAGCAATTGTTTTTATAATGAAAATGACTTTATTTTATATTAATATTATTATAGTATAATATCTTAAGTTTCTATCCCAAACTTTTTTTGGTAATAGGCCATAGCCAGGTTAGCCTTTAGTTGCTTGCTATTTTAGGGCATGATGTTTGACAAAATGATAAAGTCAGCTCGCTCAAAAAGCTGCAGTGTAAATCATAAAAGAAGTAACATAGTACCAAGATACTGCTTTTTGTTGATTTTTGTTTTCCGTTTAATTGGAGAGTAAACAAGGATAAGGAATCCTTTTCGTGCAAAACAAGTTGTTCGCAAAGTCGAGTGTCCGTTAGTTGCTTCATCAACTTTTTATTAACATATTACTCACTTTCTAAAGATGTTTAGGTTCCTTTTATTTATTACATACTAAGCAGACTTATTTGTAAATAAAGGAATAAATCCGCAATACAGATTTTGTCTTATTCATTTTCATGTACAGTGTGTACCAAAAAGACTTATCAGAGTTTCTAAAAAACAAACTTATAAATAGAATTTCTATTTAACTTCAAAAAGTGACTTTTGCATGCATTCAAAAAGAAATCTTTGCTGTCTGATTTCTCTTAAGAAATAATCATATCATTTCGATAACGAGGTGATATCTGTGGTTTGGCATCGCTGATATTTCTAACAATAGGAAATTATTTTAGTTTTATAGATAACTGGTTCATAACTATGCTGGTCATTGAACTGGTTTCTATATGTTTCAGATTATTATAGATTTCATTATTATGATATTTTGGGTTGGGTCGGATTGAAAACTGTGTCATTTGGATAGTGAATTTATTCACAAATTAAAAATGGATGTTTTGTAAAAGAGGGAGCTCTGGCTAATCTTCACACTATGTATTTAGGAAATGTTTTTTCTAGAAATGGTCATAAATTGCAAAACTTATTTTCTATTCGATTTGGATATGAATAACAACATTTTAAAACAATAAAAGTCAGATGTTTAATATTCTCACTTCCGATGAGTATCGTTAGGTAAGAAAAGTCTCTTAATCAAGAACGCAATTTGTTTCGATATCTGGTTCTAACTCAATCCCCTGTTTAATTGCTCACGGTGTACCTCAAGGATCAGTCCTAGGACCTCTTTTATTTTTACTTTACATAAATGACATCTATGAAGCTATTCCCTTTTCACTTGTTAACTTATTTGCGGACGACACGATGTTATTTAACTCCAATTTATCCCTGAAATCGTTAACTAACAAACTCAATATTGATTTGAAATGTTTGTCTAATTGGTTAAATGCAAACAAGATTTCACTGAATTCATTTAAAACTGAACTGTTAATCTTTCATCCTAAACGTAAATCAGTTGACTACGATGTTAAAATTAAAATTCAAGGAAAACGTTTATAACCAAGAAAAGTAGTTAAATATCTAGGAGCTCATATTGATCAACATCTTAAATGGGATACACATATTAATTTTGTGAGTAATAAAATTAAAAGAGCAAATGGCGCATTAAGCAAACTTCGACATTATGTTACCAGTGACATATTAAAATCTTTATACATTGCTCTCTTTCATTCACACATGTTAAAATACTTAGTTAGATTCTCCTTTTTGTATTTGTACTATTAATTTTATATTTTTGTTTCTTTTGATTTTTTTAATTTTATTTTGTGTTTTAATAATTATGTTTCTAACTGTTACTTTTGTATTTAGGGTGGCCATCTCCTTTGATTAGACTTGTCTAATTGAGATGGTCTCCAGTCAAATTTTTATTATCTGACAAATAAATATATTACTTTCTTACTTACTTACTTACTTACTAATTCTTACCATCATACTTTGCATTTGCATAATTATATATTATTATTTTAATTAATAATTTTTACGAACACTTTAGCTATATTGTTTTCATACAAATATATTTTGACAATGAAAGTTTAATTGTAATAAATTATAATAAATATTAACGTCTATAATCAATTATTGGAACTTTTGTTCGTTATCGTCTTTTCATGTTGCTGTTTAAAATGGTCACACAAAACATGAATAATCGAAAAAAATATGAAAATTTAGATGAAAGCAATATTTCATTTAATACTAACAAATCTTCTGGAAATGATCAAAATCTCTTCAAACAGGATTTAAATGTATTGGTGAAAAAAATGTTATTTTTATAAAAGAAAAAACTTTGAAATTATTACGGGGCTCCTCGAATGTCATGTTTGGGTCCATTTGAATGCTCTTTTTTAAAAGAATTCTTTAGCGTTCAAAAATTGTGTTTGAATCTTTCTCATATGACCTAGTCCTTTAATAAACTTGCCTTTAGAGTACTTTTATTGAAGAGAGATCTTTTAGAAGATATACATATAAACATATAAGTATATGAAGTAACGTATTCTTGTTGAAAACTGTGCTCGATTTACATTTTCATGCAAAGAGTTTATATATAGAATAAAACAAAGGGAAGACAAATTGTACTCGTTTTTCTGACTTGAATCGACATTATATAAATATAGATATTTTGTTGATTTTTTTATGAAAGAAATAGAATCCCTTAAAACATGCCAGAGTATATTTTCATGTTCTTTATTTTACAAAAGCTTTTGCTCAGCATCTCTAGACTTATAAACGTTCATAGGATGTTTTTAACTTTAGAGTCTCTATATACAGGGGTGGATTCACAGGTTGGCAGTGTTTGCAGCTGTGAACATTGGAGATATGAAACCTTGTGAAATTAAATAATAATACAATATTGCATTTTTAGCTGGTCCGTACGTAGAAAATATGGACCCGAAGCCGAAGGCTGAGGGCCATATTTTAAGTACGGACCATAGCTAAAAATGTAATATTTTATTTATTCACTGGTGTATGTGATCTAATAAACACTAAATAAACAAAAATTTTAATTTAACTCTCAACAAAACAGAAAAAAACAATAACAAACTTTCGAACGTCTGTCGTAAAACTGGAAGAATTTTCGAACTAAAACAATACGTTCGGAACA
>JAUKWF010000449.1:0-12162 GCA_032356525.1 Eutonina indicans
AAAAAAATACAGTTCCCCCGAAATTAATTGAATTTTGAAATGTTAAGAAGTTTGCCTTCACTTGTATTTTTTTTTATAAACCCTGTATGTCTATGTAATACTTGCGGCGGCATGACAAGGACATAATATGCTAGGTTAGAGCACTAACTATTATATGCCCTTTTTTAATTTCATGTGTACGCACGCCTTCATGACAAGCAGGGAAAGTAGATAATACATTAATTCCTTTTCTTTTTTCTTAAGACACAGCGTACATAATTTATTAACTTAAGGGAAGAAACCATTAAGTTATGACAGGATTTTTCCCAAAACAATTTTCAGGAACCGCCTAAAACGTTTTTGCCAATTTTGAATATTTTTAATCTGCCAAGTTAAATTTTCCTCAATTTATTTCTTAATGTCGTTATTTCAAAACTGACAAAGTCATTTATAATATCAGACAAACTGAAAACCATACATCAGACTATACTGGGAACGTGTATGTAAAACCATACGAAAACTGTTACAGAGAGGCGACAGTTTCAATATATAACAATCGCAAGTTTTTTGTTTTTTTTATACTGCAGTGGTGCTACATCAAACACTGATCTGACTGTTTTAAAAATTAGACAACTTGTTTATTGATTTTCTAGTAGTGTTGAGATAATAATTGTCTATAAAACAATATTCTGTGTTTAGGTGAAAAGTTATAATATATGAGGAAGACTTTGCAAAATCATAAGATCACTAAAAACATATTTAATTTATTCATGCCGATCAAAAACACACACAGAAAAGTGTGCAAAAAAAGTTTCAAAAAGATGTCTAAGATCATATATATACAATATAGAAAGTTTCAGCATTTGCAGTGAATCAACCATAGATATCAATCATCCACTCCACATTTTTTTTGTAATGCAAGTATAACTACATGATGACAATAACAAAACCATGTGAAGACAACATTTCAAAAGTGTTTTCTGGAACATTCTGGAACATTCCAACATGATAGCCGTAGGCAAAGAAACTTACGGAGACAAAAGACAAACAAAAAAGCGGTTTTAATACTGCGTAGCGCTAGCGCTTGTTGCAGTCAAATAAAAAAAAATTTAAAACAACATTGAATTCAATGATATGATCTACTGTAATAATGTTACCTGTTCATTTCATTGTAAACTTCTTTTAGCTTTTCTGGCAATTCCTGATACGAGGATATTGTTTTACTCAGAGCAGCTCCAACTAATGCTGTTGAACATTTTTGCTCCACAAAATTTAACAGGAACAAAGCCATATCTTGCATGCCATTTAAAACAGCCCATATGTATAAACTCGTTTCAATGTTTTCAAGGAGGAACTCTTGAAACTGAAAAAATGATAAAAGAATCAAGATCTATATAAATTTGTTGTTATTGTGATTTGATGTGAGTACCATCCAAAGTGTAAAAATAACAAAATTTATTGAGTATATGTATTAAGAATACTATTTTAACGTTAACACAGTTTTATAAATCCATAACGCATTTTACCTATTAAACCGATTAAACCGAATGAATTTGGTTTAACCCTATTTGAACTGGCTGGGGCGGGGGCAGGCGGGGGGGGGGTTCATCCCCCTCTATAGGTTTTTCTGTATTTCGCTATTTAATAACTTTTGATCTTCAATACATATATATCAATGTAAACTTTGTAGAAACATTAATATTATTAAAAGAAATGTATTGAGAATTATCTGAATTCATGACATCATGTTATTACGTCAAAATACAAAATAAAAGATTTTGTATATTTAAGCGACTTTGGCGACATGCATAAGTAAAACTAAAAACCGGTATGTGGTATGCTAAACTACAGCCTTTAGCAAATCAGAATATCAAAATAGAATTCAGAAATCTTATTTTTTTTCACCAAAAAATGTCAATAAATGTGTCAAATGTTGTTTTTACGTCGTCAAAAATATTGACGTCACAAAATTGTTTACGATGATTTTATGTTTCTTTATGATAGTCAACATTTGTACCAAATTTCACAGAGATAACACCATTATTTCAGGAATTACATAGTTTTAGGTAGCCCTCAAAAGCCCTGCCTGAATAAAGTGATTTAAGAACACTGTACATTTATTTGAAAAATATAAAAATTAAACAGTGAAATGACTCTGTTGGACTGCATGGGTTGAGTGGGTGCGGGAGTACGTGGATGCATTGGTCAAAACAAAAATTTCGCGGGTCCAAAAAAGTGAGGGTCAAAACTATTCTTTTCGAAAATTTCAAATTTTTCCAAAAGTATCAAATTTCAAATTCTAATTCGGATCTTAACTATTTTTGACAAAAAACGAAAATATCTAACACTTTTCATGAAACTACAAGAGTAGTTTGCTAAGTTTACTTCTGTTGGTCATCGCTTGAAAAATGATGAACATTAATTACGGTTTTTTACGTTGTGGAGGGCACCAGTCTGTGAGCCGTATCGCCCGGAATTATACAGGCTAAAATCATAAATGCATTAAAGATGGGGCGGGAGCTGCGAAAATGTGGAAACTGGCTAAATGGCAAGATTGTTGTTGTTTTTTCTTGAGCCATTTGGATTAATTTACTGTGTTGTATTTTTATTTTTGATTAAGTATTTGAAATTGAAAGGGGCTATTAATATGAAAAGTTATAAGCTTCCTTGAATGTTTTCAAAATTCTATATCCAATTTTGGAAGTATGGAAGTACATGGAAGTTTCAAACATGTGTTTTTTGTTGGCAACTTGGCGGCTGACATGTGATAAATATAAATAATGGTTATCCAGTGGCAGGCAGATCGTTATATTTTTTTTGTTGATGTATCCGCCTTGGGATGCTTGTGAAGAAATTAGCTAGAATTAGCAAGAGTTTTATTTGTTTTTTCACTAAGTTCTATACATAAAAGTAATAGATCTTATTAGATTTGCCAAGAGGGGAATCTCAAATTTGCATACACTCAACTCACGTGAGCGCTCAACAAGTGGGTACTTGCATGAGTGATAACAATCACTCATTGTTAAAATCACTCATGTCTTGTTTTTAAAATTGTATCACTTACTTGATCGAAAGTGTTTTTAAGATAAGTGATTGTATATCACTCAGTTGATTGGTGTCTATCACTCACATGGTTTATAAAACAATCGCAGATCAATGTGTACGTAGTCGTAAACAATTATTATGACGTCCAACCTCGTTGTAAATTGTTTTGAAACAAATGTTTGTTGGACACTATTTCATTATAGATAGATTATAACTATATAGAAACTGGAGGGTCAAAACAAAAAAACACCTTTTCATAATGGGAACTTGTCTATTGCTTGGACCTAACAAATAAGGTAGTTTGGCGCCCGTTACTTTGTTCAGCAAAGTGTGCTGGGCTTTTTTGTTGTTTAAAAATGTACTGCTGAGTTGCTTTTTTCTCTTTTTTTGTTTTCATTTAAATTTAATGATGCTATTATGCGTAACTAAGTCCGGTTAGTTTGAAAGGCAGGTCCTAATTCAGAGTGCAGGTCCCGCTATAAAAGTATCAGTTAATAACCACCTAACCACCTTTCTTTGAAATAAATCCTAAAATAAATTAAACTTGGCGGGAATTTAACTTGGCGGATGGCGAAAAACATTAAATAGATAAATTAGCCAAATCCGCCAAATTTTCTTACCGCCAAAATTTCTTCCTTTAAGGTAGCTTACATTCCACATCTATAATTCATGATGCTCATTGCAGTGAAAATCGCCAGTGGTATGAAAATCAATCAGCGCATTTGATTATATTTATCTTTAATCAAATTTTAGATTAGCGATGACCTTAAGGCCTATGGCCTCTTGTTTATTTTGATCTGTTAGGATTCGGTTGAAATGTTCTTATTATTTTGCTCTGAAGAAAAAGCCTAATTTTAGTTGTTCTATAAAGGAAACTGAAAAGTATTACTCATTTCGACCCGCGTAATTGTTTTAACCCGCGTACTTTTTTTAACCCAAGCACTTTTTTTAAACCACGCACTTTTTTTAAACCACGTACTTTTTTTAAACCACGCACTTTTTTATCCCACGCACCTTGTTTTACCCACTCATACAAATCTGACCCACGCACGCCCATGCCCATGCACTGACGTAAACCACGGACCCAAGCAATTTAGCTGACTCTGCTTGTAATTTAGCAGTAGAATAATAAATAACTTAGCCACTTCTTGAATCGATTACGGAAAATGTAAAACATATCCGTTTTTAAAGAAACTCAATACTGTTTTTTTGTGAATCACTCTGTATTTCACTTACACTGACAATTTCTTTTTGGAACATTGAGTTATTCAATTTTCTGAAAACCTCATCAATGATTGTTACTGGATGAAACAAGCGAATTGATAGCCATCCAATTCCAGTGATATCGCAAAAGTAATATACAAACTTTGACTTGATAAAAGTGTGATGGTTATCCGTCTTAGATTTCTGTCTTTGTGATATAATTGTATGCAACAACATCGTTCTCTCATTAGCTTGACATTCGATTCTTCGATACCAATATAAGAATCTCAAGTCGCTGGTTTTTAACTGATTGAATGTTTCAATTATTAAAGAGTCACGAAACGATTTCAAGAAATCAACACGATTCAGTGCAAGAGCCATGAAAATAACTACTGAAATATCTGCGTTGCCCTATAAATAAAACAAAGGGCATTAGAACGATTATTGTCACTAATGTCTTGGCTACAGTTTGTTGTTTTGTTTGTTTAGAGAGCAATTTTATTTTGTTTAGAGGTTTTGTGAAGGTATTTAAAATAAGTCCCAAGTTGACTTTATTGACGCAGATCTACGTCATAGGCTCGTATCAAGCATTCATAAATCTGTTTTTAAATTAAAAGAGTGTTTAATTAGAGCATTTGCACAAATACAGAAAATACATAAGTTACCTCTGGGTAGAACGTAGCAAAAACACTTTTGTTCCAAAATTCATCACCTTGATTCCATAACACGTACAGCATAATGACAGTTCTTTTGTCAATTTCTAAACGAATTAAAAAATGAAATAATATCAAAACAACAATAGAAAAATAAATTAATTGCAGTAAAATAATAATCACATTGTAAGCAATTGCAAAAAACGTCTTCACTTTTGTTCTAGACATTTCATCAATTTCCTGTAAATTTTAATAAAGTTTCTTTAAAATATTTAAGATAAAAGACAGAAGCAGATTCATACGACAATGCTGTTCAATATCTAAGTCCGTAAGGTAACTTATAATCCAAATCAGCTTATTTTCTATTTTATGTTAGGGGCCATTCAAAAAGTACGTAAGCTCGGAGGAGGAGGGAGAGGGTACGAAAGGGTACAAGGGGAGCAGGGGTCTTCATAGAGCGTACGTACGCCCATTTGTTTTTTAAAGGGGCGTCATTTTTTTAAATAATCAATTTATTGTGTTTTAATCGTTGCTTTTATTCATTCTAGACTTTTCATAGCCTGGAAACCAATAAGGTATACCTGAGACAGCATTTTCAGTGATAGCTTCTAGAAATAATTTGTCAACTTCTTCATTGCCGTCAATCAATGATATCTGTGCAAGAAATAAGTTATGTACTGAGTTTTAAAATAAATTATAGCACCTAAATATTAAATAGACTTTGAAATCTTTATTTGATGCTTAATTAAATATTTTATTAAATGATAATGACCACTATTTTAAGATATCAAAACCATCCCGCTTTTCCTATATTGCCAGAAAAAAAGATCTACATAATAATCATTTTTTTTTAGTATAACTATAAAAGAAAACATGGGTAATATGGTGATACAATTATCGAATCCAGGACTTTCACTGCATGAAATGTTCATCTATTGGATCTATGTTTAGAAAATATGCAGAAAGATCATCTTTTCCGGCATTTTCTGAAAACCGAAAATTTGAACTTTTCGTGGCCGAAAAGAAACGAATGAGGGTCATTTCGGTTAGTACGAAAATATGGAATGTTCTGACTTTTTCTGTCGAAAATATGATAAATTCGGAGACACGAATAGAACAGAATTATCATCGTTTCGGACAGTACGAAAATATGGAATATTCTGAGTTTTTCTTATTACGAAACTATGAAATATTCGCATTAACGAATAGAACCATATTTTCGGACAGTATGATAATATGGAAAAAGGAAGTTTCAAAATATTTTTAGTGAAATATGTAAATTTGGACTTTGGTGAAAAATTGAAAATATACAAACCATTTGAACAATAAGAATTTAAATATAATTTATAATAATTGTCACAATAATAAATGAAATAGACAGAAAGCAAAATAAATGCATTTTAACAAAAGATCATTAACATTAGACTTTTTAGACAAGACACTAAAACTTATTTAAAGAAGTATAAAAAACAACTTGTTTCAAAAGCTTATGATAAGCTACTTTAGAATTTTACTGCCAATACTTTATTTTGACCCTTTCTTCGTTTGACCACAAACAAGTCGAAAATACTAAGTACAAAATATTTTTATTTTCAAAATAGCCCAAAAGTGACCATTTTGAACCCATAGTGTTGAATTTCAATATATTTTAGTACAAAATGGCACAGAAATGCAATTGCTCATAACTTTTGATCGATTTAAGGTATCAACATCAAACTTTCAGAGATTATTCATTACCATATAACCAAAACGAAAATAATCAAAAATTTATTTATATATTATATATTATCCAAAATGGCGCGCAAATATTTTTTGCTACTTTTGGCGCACTGTACAGGCTCAGGACTTGATTTTTTTGAAATTCTGATAAGATAACTACAGAAAATTTTTATACAGGCTATTTAAATATCGAAAAAGAAATGCACAAAATTATTTTTCTAACTCTTTGAATAGCTCCTTGAAAATAGTCACTTTTTTCCCCAAAAAAACAATTTTTTGATGACGTCAGCAAATTATGACTAAAACTTTTTATTTTTATTTTGCATCGTAATGGTTATTGGGTGACTGTGCATTTGTGTACCAAATTTCAGACCATAATCATTTTCAAATCAAAAGTTATGAGGGGGAGGGACACTATCTGCCCCCCCCCTGCCTCTACAAGGCACCAAAATACCATGTCGCGAATAGGGTTAAGATATATAATATTAGGCATCTAAAATAAAAACAATTTTACCTGTTGTGAGCTCTTTACTTTTTGTATCGCAGAATGAACCTTTCTCAAACCAATTTCCAGATATGTCAATGATCTTCTCCAAAATTTCTTATCTTTCTCTCCTTCTTGAATTTGCTGTTTTATGGGTTTTGGTCTTTGTTTATACACAATGCCATCTAGCTCATCAACAGTATTGTTTTGTTGTTTTTCTAAAAATGTTGCTAGGCAATCAGCGCCATCTCGATTATTTCCTTGCTTGACGACGAATAGAGGAATTTGATTTTCTATAGTCTTTGCTAACATTTCTAACGCATAAGTGTTTTTTCCACCCATTGCAAATGAAACAATTTGTGTTACGTCATTGGTTGCTGAAAAATTAAACTTAAGGTGAGTCTTAGGTAATTTAACAAATCTTCAAAATGATAAAAATTAGCATAATGTTGCGTGTTTTTAAGAAGGAAAAATCAATAATGAGCACGACAATGGGGAGACAATATACCCAGTGTTAAAAAAGTGTTAAGAAAACGTAAAATAATAGGCATAGACATTCTAATGTTGCTTTAAAAAATAGGTAGATATCCACTCTCTTGCTTTACTCTTCGACAATATACAAAATAATGTTCTTTTAAGAAGACGAACTTCCCATTAATTAAATTTAACAGCTTATTACTAAATCCACCGAAATACCTGAGAAAAATTTTACTATTTAGCTAATAGGCTACTGCAAGCTACTCGTGGCACATGTCGTATCATACGGTTATAGACGTAACACAGTTGAAGAAACTAATTGATAAGATTTAATATGTCGTATTTGAATATTTATGAACGATAAATTATTGAACAATCACATTAAGGACTCTTATTCTTCAAAAACGTAAACTATGGTTAATATCCGCAGAAAAATCGCACGCTGGTAAATATGTTGATAAACACTAAATATACGTATTTCATTAAGGTACTTTAATCCCTAAGAAACGATTGGGAGAACAGTCACATGAACGTCAACAAAACTCTGTAAGTAAAGTAAAAAGAATACTCTTCCTTCCTCACTAGATGAGGTTAGAAAAATAGTTATCATTCATTCTTCACTAAGTGAAGTTTCTAAAATGATTACAGTTATGTTCTCAGAGAGAGAGAGCTTTTATAATCGATTCAGAACGTTTGTATATTGTTAGTAGTGTTCTACATGTATCAGTTTAAGTGCACCTGTTTTACTTATTGCTTGACCATACCAACATAGCTTAAGAAGAGTCCAGGTATATTGCCTCCTACTTGGATTTACTACAAGTTATCACAATTTATAAAATTTCTGAGAAGTAAAATGGTATCTTAATCATAGTGAATTTCAACCCAATCGTAATTTTTTTGAAATCTGATAAAACTATCCTAATTCAGACCTACCTGTAAACAGAAATGATTCAAGATTGGAACGGAAATCGACCACCTGGCATGGTCTATCGCTATCATCGTCAACCAAAAGATAATGTGTATGAGTGAAATTAAGAGTCGATTTACGTTCAGGTAATTTAGTTTTAATTCTTCTATAACCAAACATTTTTGTTATGGAGCTTCCTGGTTGTGCATCAATCAGACATTGCTTGATTTCCAGACTATTAAAGTGAGCAATACCAATATGCATGAACGATTGGTCATTTAGCAGTGATGATTCAAACGATTGTTCATTTAGCAATGATGATTCCAGCAACCGTTGGTTCAGTGTGTACGCACCATCGGATATGAGGCAAGTCCTAGGTGTTGAGATCACCTTTTTGATAAAAACAGCATAAAGTCAACAGTACAGAGAGATATAACTACTGAGAAAACAAAAAAAATCAACAAGCTTTCTAAGGAAAGACTACTTGGCTCGAAATTTAACCAAATTTTAAACCCTTTAAAATATTTACATTTTAGCTAGCTTTTTTCCACATATATTTATGTTAAAATCGGACGGCAGCGTAAATTTTACAAGCCTAGCTGTAGAATATCAGGTTGTATCAAGTTCCCAAGAAATAATTTACCTTTAAATAAAAACTAATTTACTTTAAAAATATAATCATCAGAGTGACCATCAAGCTCTAGATAACTCACCTTTTCCATGCCTTCAAATATCTTCTCACTGGCTAATTTATTGATGCAGGTTTTTAAGTCGCCTTCACCGATCAATGATAGAACAAAAATTGGTGGTGCTCTGTTCCAATGTTGAGTAATTATTTTGTAAACATCAGCTGGTGAAGTATCGTGAGCCAATCGGACAAACTGAAAATGAAAAAGAGTGGCCATGAGATGAAATAAAATGTCACGTGACCTAACCATCCAATTTAGTTCTATGATCACATAGCTAACATTTTTTGAATGTTTTTTAACAACAGTGATTTAAAACTTGAAAGCTGCCGAAACAGTTTTTTTTTGTTCATACGACATTGCTAAAACGTTCCAAACGTTAATACAGCGTTTCTGAAACTTTCTTAACGTTCATGCACGTTTTAAAACTGTCTCATTTTCCTACCACAATACTATAAAATTACCAATGTAAATACACCGTTGCTAAAACGTTTATATTGTGCATGCATGTTGATAAAAATTCCTTGATGTTCTGATACACGTTATAAAATTGTCCTGCTGTTTATACAGCGTTGCTACAAATTCCCAACGTTCATACACTATGCGAAAAACTTCCTGATGTTTATGCAACTTTGAGTTGTAATTGTTTCAACTCGTTCATAAAAAGTTTCTTTTTCGGGCGTAGCTGTTTAACTTTAGAACGCACCTGTTTCGACTTGAGAACATGACTGTTTCATTTGAAGAATATATCCTCTTCAACTTTAGGACATAGCTGTATTAACTTTAAGACACTGCTGTTTCCACTTTAGGATACAGCCGTTTCAACTTCAGGACATGGCGGTTTTGACTTTTAGGACATGGCTATTTCCACTTTAGAACATGAGGGTTTCTACTATAGGATATCAGCGTTTCCACTTTAGGATATGAGCGTTTCTATTTTAGGACATGAGCGTTTCCATTTTAGGACATGACTATTTTTTTTTTAGGACCCGACATTTCAATATTAGGACATGAGCGTTTTCTACATAGGAACATGAACGTTTCTATTTTAGGACATGAGAATTTCTACTAAGAACATGGCGTTTCCACTTTAGGACATTGTGATTCTTCTTTAACCCTATTCGGACTGGGCTTTTGAGAGCTTTTGAGTATCTACTGACACACGAACTGTTAACAGCTTCATATTTTTGAGAAAGAGTGTTCGTGGTAATAAAAGTGACAATATAATATAATAAAAATCATCAAGCCATACAGTAATGAATTTTTATTGGCACTTTTATTACCACGCAACACTCTTTCTCATCAATCACAAGCTGTTAACAGATCGTGTGTTAGTAGATACTTTTTTAGAGACACCCTGTAATTCCTGAAATAATGATATTTTCTCTATAAAATTATCATAAACGAAACAGAAAATCATTGTCAAAATTTTTGTGACAAATATATTAACATTTTTTAAAATGCAATCATTCGTGAAGAAAATTCTGTTTCGATAATCTGATTTGGTAAAGGATTTAATTTAACATAAATGCCGGTTTTTAGTTGTTCTTTTGTATGTCGGTCAGAATAAGGCGCCAAAGATGATGATATTAATAATGCTTCTACAAAATTTCATTGATATATGTACTACAGATCAAAAGATATTTATTAGTTAAATATATGCATTTTTGCAGTAATTTATAAGCAAAATCATAGTAGGGATAACGTAATGACCCATAAAATATGATGAAGTCATCAAAACTTTACAAAAATGTTTGTTATAAAATTTAAATTTATAAAAGTTTCAAAGAATTAGCATATTCATAAAAAAGTTATACAAAAAATCCTATAGGGGGGATGTGCAAATAGGGTTAAAACATGAACATTTTCTTCTTTTGGACATGAAGGTTTCTACTTTAGGATATGAGTGTAGGTCATGACCATTTTTTCTTGATATTATAAATTTGTGCTTCTATTTTAGGTAACGGGTTTTTGTTTTTTTTCAATTTTGTTTATGACTGTTTTTTCTTTAAGACATGGCCGTTGCTACTTTAGAAAAGACAACTTTCATGGCCCTTTTTACTTTAAAAAATGGCCGTTTCTACTTTATGACATTATTTTATTCACTTTTGCCAGTCTGCTAGCTATTACAGTTATTGTTGTTCACAAGCTTTACATTACAAAATTCAGAAAAAAGCATTGTCTTAAAGGAGAAATACCCTTGATCTTAAGAATAAACAGTCAAGTCCTCAAGTGGAAACAGTCATGGCCGAAAGAAGAAACACTGATATCCTAAAGTAAAAACGCTTATGTTCCAAAGTAGAAACGGTCATGTCCTAAAGTCAAAACGCCATATCCGTCAGTAGAAACGCTCGTGTTCGAAACGTTTCTACTAGGATATCAGCGTTTCCACTTCAGGATATGAGCGATTCTAACATGACCAATTCTACTTTAGGATACGAGTGTTTCCACTTTACCTTTCATATTTAGGATCGAAAGTAGAAACGGTCATATCCTATATATGAAATGCCAGGTGGTATGTGGGAACACTCGTATCCTAAATTAGAAACGCTCATGTTCCAAAGTAGAAACGGTCATATCCTAAAGTAGAAACGGTCAAGTTTTAAAGAAGAAACTCTCCGATTTTTTCTTAAAATATAATAGTTAAGGATGCTGAAAATGCTCAGCAACCTTACTCCCTCGATTTGGCCTTAAATTCTGTCTAGCTCATGGGCTATAACCATAAATTTGATAAAGTGTTTATGAACTTGTAATTCGTCTTTTTGATACATAAAACCGAGCCAGAAATAGTGTATTTGTCATTTTGCTTTTAAAAACAAAAATCTTTTATAAAATTAAAATAATTTTTCATAAAAAAAGTTCTGAAAGAAACCCCTCAATACGGGCGTCCCGAATTAAAACTCCCGTACATGAAAGCGAGGCTGGGCTGTACAAAAATGGCTTTTCATTCAACTTTTGTTGAATGTTGATGAACAAATTGAAATAATTGTTTTAAAAGATGCTGATATT
>JAUKWF010000450.1:0-12145 GCA_032356525.1 Eutonina indicans
GATTTAGACCCCCTGCAAACTAAGCAAAAAATATATGGAGGAGAGTGTACACATTATATTTAAGTAGTTTTCTTTTATAATTGACACAAGTTAATGTGTTTTTAATTACTGATAACACTGCAGCTGATAGCATACTTCCGTTCTAAATCCGCTACTGGTAATTAAATTGTGTCAAAATGTAAAAAATTGGTGGCATTTTGGTTGAACAAACAAAAAAATAAAATGGAATAAAATATAATATAATCCTTACGGGATACTTTCATTTCTTTCCATTTCTTTCCAATGTTAATTTTCCATCAAAACATCGATGTCAACCAGCCGGAACTCAAATTATTGCAATATTTTATTTTTTGCTGAAATGAAATATGGTTTATCAATTTTAAATCATTGTATAGATTTTCACTTTTGATGCTTTTACATATTTCGATTTCAAGTTCTGTATGGAATAAATACTATTTAAATTAAAAAAAAAACATACATATGTACAATGTCACAATAATATACAGGGTATCCGGAATATTTTTAAATTTATGCAGGATACAAAATGTTATTGTTGAAGCTCACTATTGTTATAAAATCTTATTTCCCTTTGAAGGCCTTTGAAACATAAAAAAACTACTAAAGAGTGAGATGATAGTCGATACTATTTTTGGGACAACCTGTATACAAAGATACACATATTACTACAATAGAGCATATGAAGCTTTCGAAAAATTAAGTTAATTTCAGTATTAGACGACTGGGTTTCAATGAATTAAAAGTAACCTATTTGTAGCATTGGGCTAAATTTAAGCATCTATTTTCACGGAGAATATAGCCTTATCTTATAGAAGAAAACCTTTTTAAATCGGCGATTTTAATCGACTATTTCTTTTCTGTTTTTAAGCCGGGTAACCTAGCATTTTCTTTTTTTTTTCTTTTTTATCACGGCCATATAACGTTCATATAACGTCCATGCAACGTTTATATAACGTCCACACACGTTCTTATAACGTCCATACAACGTCCATACAACGTCCATGTAACGTCCATGCAACGTCCATACAACTTACATGCAACGTTCATATAACGTCGATACAACGCTCATATAACCCGTAAATATTATAATTTATGTAAAACATGATAATTTATGCATATTATGATGATAATGTAAGTAAATTATGACAATTTATGCGATCACATGCGTGTGCGTGTTCTGTTTCACAGAAGGAAAACAACGTTCAAACTGTGCCCATACAATACTGAGCACGTTCTCTCTAAAGGCATTGCTGTGCATTTCTTTAGTTTTTGATTCTTTATTTACTTCTCAGCCGTTTACGGCTGCATTTTTTTCATTGCAAAAAAAAATTATTCTAAAAAATGTGTATTCATAAAAATCGCACGTCTACATTACGTATGAAAACTTGCTTTGTTAAAAGATCTATTTAGTGTGTATGTACATAGTCGAACAGATTTATAAATATGAAATATATACAAATATATAAGATTATTTAAAAGTAAAGTACACCTATTTTTTATGAGAAACCTGGCGAAAGCCCTAGTTCTAAAAGTAATTTATATCCAAAAATTGCATGTTCTATAAGTTTCTTATTCAGTTTCTTAATTTTCCTACAAAAATGTGATGGAATGTTTAAAAAAATAAAGAGACGTCTGCAGTGAAAATGCGATGACTTCGTAAATTGAGTGCATGTTTTATTGATGGTTTATACTGTGTATCATTCCCATGTGGAATTTAGGAATCTTCTTCAATCAATTGTAAGAATTAGAATAGATAAGTTTCTTATTTTAGAAATAGATATAAAATGTGGTAGTAAAAGTTTCTAAATCCATCACATTTTTGAAGATTGTACATGTAGGTTTCTTATAAAAATGTTTCTTAAAAAAAAAGGGTGTAAATTCACTGCAGCCTAAATGCAGCCTGAAGTGAAATAAAAAATAAACAGATCCGAAGATATTAAGGCTTACAGGTTTCCCTTATTTGTTTTATTGAGTTGGCTATTGGTCAATTTCATCATCTTCCATGTGAACTTCAGAGACTAGTTTGTTGATTTCTTCATCTGATAGGCTTTCTAAAGATTCATGATCTGCCCTGCTATCAAAGATCTCATCGTTTACAGACAGCAAGAATTCGCTTACAGCTGCAATGTTTTTTACAAGGTTCGCTTGCATTTCTTTAACGTTCGAAAAACAAACATCAAAGTCTTTTTCTAGAACTTTTCTGGACATAGTTTTGATATCAACGCAGAATCGTTCATAAGCCTTTTCTATATTATATTTTGCCAAAAGCATCTTATCATAACTACCTCTCAATTTTTTTTCAAACGAGTCAAGTCTTTTTAGCTGATCTTGAGTTAACGTCTTTGTGTTGTTTTGTCTTTCTAACGTAGCAAAAACCTTTTTCACTTCAAGTTCCAAAAGAAGGTTTTTCTTTTTCGTCCATGCAACATCGATCACCCCGTCTCGTTGCTGTACACCCCAGTCATCCAGATGATAATCACATGCGAACAGTTTTATTTGTTCGTTATAATACTCCATCCGTTCTTTTTCTAGCAAACCAGTTGCTGATTTTATCTTTGCATCGGTGAACGGAGTTTGATTTTTCCGGCGGTCTAATTGATTGAACGAGAGGGTTTTTGATGTAATATCATTCTTTTGTAGCGTGGGGGTACTACGAAGACACGGACTGACAAGTATGGCTGGCGCAGGTGGTGGTGAAAGTAGGTTTGGTGTTGGCTTTACGGTTGCTGTTAAATGTGCGGGTAGTGTAGACGCTGAAAGGGATGTATACGTCGTAGACATGGCAAGCGATTTAAGCGGTGAAGGTGGCAACATTTTTAAAACCACTTGTCTCGAAAATCCATTTTTATTGCTTTGAGTGGAAATGTGAAAAAGTTGATAAGCTTTCTCTTGGACCAGATTTACTTCTGCTCCAAATATTGTAAAACGAAATTCTTTCAAGTTAAGTTCAGCACTTATTTTCTGTCGTACTAAACTTAAGGAAAGTGTTTCCTCTCCATCAGTAACAAAACCAATGCTGTTACCACGCATATCAAGAAGGAGAATCATAATTTCTTTTTTAATAATAAATACATGAAA
This sequence comes from Eutonina indicans, assembly GCA_032356525.1. Lineage (NCBI taxonomy): Eukaryota > Metazoa > Cnidaria > Hydrozoa > Leptothecata > Eirenidae > Eutonina > Eutonina indicans. The sequence goes on from JAUKWF010000450.1 coordinate 3,097, forward strand.
AATACAAGAAACATTAAGCGTTAAAATACATTAACCGGAACCATTCAGTTTATCAACATAAAAAAACGCCTCGTAACTCAAAATATTAATTATTCATGAATTGTAAAGATGTTCTAATTCAAGTTATTACACCATACTATTTTTTTAACTCATTTATATAATACAACAACAATTTAAAATCAAGTCTGTTTTCAGCAACTGTTTATTTTTAACTGGGATAACATCGAAAAAAATGGGTACAGTAAACGGACTTCATTAATGACAGAAAAATTTATAAAAATCAATTTTTGGAAGAAAATGAAAGTTTATTGCGATGCATAAAGTCTGTAAAGCAAATTAGAAAAAGTAAACATCTTTCTAAAATTTCCGGCTTGACAAATTTTCGCTTATACATAAGGGAAAAACATATTTTCGGCGTACAAAATTTCGGTCAAGCTTTCAACTAAAAAATTGCCAAGCCGAAAGTTTTCGTATTTTTAATGTAGCTAATATGTACTTATCTGCAGATAGAGATTGTAATATATTTTAGTGTTTATTATTATTATAAATGCAACAAAAAAATTTAAAACCTTCATTATTATAAAAACTTCATAACAAAATAAGATGCAAAATTATCATGTATTATTGTCTTTTAAAATATATGATATTGCAGACCTCTCATACAGTGTCAAAATATCATAAAATTTCATATGTCATTAAATTGAAACTAAAATGTACTTTTTATGTAAAAATAATTTGAATGGCCTTAGAACTAATCTGGAAAACTCTTATTTCAATTTCAAATCTATCTTTGAACATAAATTAAAAAGAATTCCTATCCTTATAGATGAAGAAAAAAATTCTGAAAATGTCGTATAATGTCATATAATATTATATTATCAGGTCATAAAATCTTCTCTTTCACAAGCTCTAGGAGGTCTGATAGTAAGGACTTTAAGCAAACACGACGGTGACGAGGACGGCAACTGTGAATCAATAGCATGAATTTATTACTTAACGTGAAAATCGTATTTTGAAGTCATAATGAGAGCGAGGAACACTATAAGTTTTCTTTGTGTTGATTTTGTCCTGTTTTTTTAAACAAATTGAACTTTTTAATTGAATAATCAAAAAATGTTATACTACTACAAACAACTTTATTCGATTTTTTACTTTTTTAATTGCTGTATATTCATCACGTCGTGGTCCTCGTTGCCGTTGTGTTTGCTTTTAAGGTCGCTAAGGTTTTATTCAATCATTTATACTTAGCAAGGTTTTTCCTCATTACATCTTTGGCTCTTTTTAGCTCCACCTTGAGAAAAGCCAGACGCTCTTTCTTTTTGACTGGCTTTGTTGTTTTGTCATTTTCAATGTTTTCTATTTGCGTTTGTACTACTTGGATCCTTTCTTTGTTTTTTGTCAAAGTAGGGTGGATATCACTTGTTTCTTTAACTTCACAATCACGCCACGCCGTGTCTATCATTTTGACTAGTTCTGTTTTATTCTTTTTCGGGTATTCTTTACTCAAGCTCTGTGCTTTGGTGTTCCAGAATTCCCTATACTTTCTCGATTTTCCTATCGATCCTTCTACCTCTGATCTTGAAAAGATTTTCATTTTCTTTATCTCCCAAGGTTCCGGTGATCTAAGAAATGATTGTTGTTTTCGTTTTGTACCACTTGGTAGTACAACTTTAACCAAGTGGACATCAGGCTCTTCCACCACCATATCAATCTCGTTGTCAGTGGTAACATCTACGCTTGTTACCGAAATTTTGAACAACGCATGACCAAGTTTTTCAGAACGCTCCCCAATTGTTTGAAGGTCAAACATATCTTCTTGCATCTCTGCCACGATCACTCCATTGTACAAGAACTTGTAACTTCCCTCTATTATCTTCTCTTCGTCGATTTTTTCTCGTATTTCTTTTAGCTTTGCTGACGGTGTTACATTTAATAGAACGCCAATAGAGATGTCACCCTTAGATATTTTGCATGTATTCATTTTGACTAATTATTGATAAAGTTTTCTAAAATAACAAAATTAATCCTGCCTTCAAAATCGATTGAATAAGAGATTCTCCCCTCACGGAAAAACTGAAAAGTTTTTAAATTTTGTTTCATATTAAAAAAAAATCAAACCACAAAAAAATTTACACGCGCAACCTTATCAATCTATATAAAAAACTTTCTGTAACTTTATAACGTCATAATCATACAATGCCTAATCAAAATGGAACATTTTCATACGTAATGAACGTTGTATGAATATTAAAACGCCGTCATATCTTAACCGATACGCCGCTAGTCTATCTTGCTGATTTTTTGACTGCGTTTGTCGGAAAGAACATTTTGCATATAATTTTTAATGCTTAACTGTTTTTTTGCAGTTTAATTATTACTATATATTTTATTCTTGTTAAATAAAAACAAATTTTACGTTTACTATTATGTAATCAAAACTTATTTGTTTATGTGATCGACCCATCGTTTGTGATGTTTGTTTGCTTTCTTCTAATTAATTATTTAACACGATCACATAAAACTCTCTTGATTGTATAGTGTTCGATATTTAGAAGTAAAAAAACAATCTACAAAGTTCACATAATTCATGAAACGCCCATAATCTATAAAGTGATCCTACAACCATCTTCAAACATTCATTCAACGTTTCAAACGTTTTACGTTGCTAAATAAAAAAGTTTCCGGCATTCAGTTTACGACCATGCAAAACTCCGCACTTTACCTCCGCGGTGTTTAAATTCCGAAACAAAAACACGAACATAAACTAAGTCATAGACGAGAAACACGTCCATAGAAAACATTTATATACAGTAAGAACTATTTCCTACCTCCGCCTTTACAACAAGCGGGATAGTAGACATTAAGACACCGAAACGACTAGTTCTAGTCTAACTAAGTCAGGGCCGGCGAATTAATTTGAAAAATGTAGGGGTCAAAATATTTGGGGTCGCCTCGATGGTCCGACAAGCCAATGGTCCGACACCCCGATGGTCTGACACCCCAATGGTCCGACACCCCAATGGGGTGTCGGACCATCGAGGGGGACCCAAAATATTTAGTAACTGCGGAGGCCCCACCTTGGTTTTAGCCGACGGGACAGAAATTTTCTTTGGGTCTTTAATACGCTAGATTATCTTAAAGACCCCAAACTTACACATAAAGTAGGAAATTCTATACTCACAAGTTTTATCAAAATAACCATAAATATTTTGAAAATGATTTATTTTGGCAGAAAAGTGGAGCCCGGCCCTGTAACTTAAAGTAAAACGATAACATACTAGGCACTAATACAATAACACACTTAGCAAGGATAAATCACTTCAAAAAGCTAAAAGCCAAAAAAAAATACGCACGCAGAAATTTTAGTGATTTACTCCTTGTGGCTAAAAACGAAAACGATGCGTAAATATTAAAAAAAAGACGACAGAAATAGAAAGTTTGAACATAAAATTCTCGAAATACTTCTAAACAATATAGATTTGGATATAGAAATCCCATCTTATACGCATTAAACAGTGTCGAACCCCTTATAAATAAACAACACTAGCTTAATCTTTGTTACAAAAGCTTAGATAATGAATTTTAATTGAAGATAACAGTTCCCACAAAGGAAAATGAGCTACAAAAGTTTTAACTTTTAAATAAAAAAATCTACTAAACTAATCTCCGGGCAAACCTTCCATTTAATCCATGATACATTTTTAATTTACCAACCAATACGTCTGCCTGGTTAACAGGTTTTAAGAAAATGAAATGGAATAAAATAAATTCGTCTGGAAATGACGAGGCCAGCCAATCAGAAATGTTTTATTGTTTTAAATTAACATAAAGAATAGCCGACATGACACGCAATCGATCGATTGACACGAAATAAAAAAGTAGTTATGTCTAAAGAAATTATGATGAAATGGTAGACTGGATTACAAATGTCATTAATTTAGTAACAATTACGAAATTATCTTCTGTTTCGTAAATTAGGAATAATAATATAATATTATAAAAACCTTTGATAGATGTTAGTGAAGATTTGCCACGTGCTTGTATGACCATCGTGACGACGATATCGTGACAGAGTTCCAGACAATTTGCTTGTCCCGTTTCTATACACGCTTTGATGTAGCGAATTAAATTGCTATTAATTCTCAACCAATTCTCGATTTACAGGACTGGTTATTTTTACTATATCGTTAATTATATGAAAATAGAAATTATCTTATTTAATTAAAATCAATGAAAATGTCTCTCAAAAACAAAGGTTGTCATAAAGGTTGGTAAAGAAATCCAAAGAAAAGTATAGCAGAAATTAAGAAGACTGAAGGGAACCCCGACTGCATATATTTATTAGATCAAGTGGCTGGCTAGTCTAGTGCCGGTCTATCTCTCTGATGGGCTCTCTGGATGGACTCATTCACAGTGTCTTTTATTATTAGCTCGCTGCTAAATTTAAAAAAGTCCCGATTCATGTTTTCCAATATTTGCTATGACTATCACGCTCCGTCATAAAATTCAATTTATGTCTTATTGTTGGCTCGTAAAGAATTTATTATTGTGGATTAATTAAATATTGTGTTACTGTTAAAGGAAGAAACTTTCGTGGTTTCGCATTTTTTTGGTACCTTTCGCGAATGTTAATACCGCCAAAAAAAATTAAAATTGATAATCCGCGAAAGTCTTTAACAAAATTTAGCGAGACTTATTGTTTAGCGTTTTAGCCAACTATTGGCAAAAACGTCGGATCTTAAAACTAATCCACGCAAAAAGATACGCTGAAATAAATCCAAAAAATATCAAGATTTTTTTGACTCGTTAAATACGCTAAAATTAGTCTCCGGGGCACTCCCATATTTTTTCTGACGGGTATGTGCAGCCTCAAAGAGCCGGTTTTCTACGAAGCAAAATGCACTCACTTTCAGTAATATGCACTGTAAGGGTCTGATTTTTCAATTTTTTAAGGGTTAGAAAATTTTAGAAAAATGCACTGTAAGGGTATGTTTTTAACATTTTTCACTTCACTGTAAGGGTCTGATTTTTCAACCTGTATTATGGGCCACACATACCGTCATTCCATAAGGTCAGTCGGTCAGTGCCCCCTTAAGATGAGTGTAACCCAAAATACGTTCACCCCTTCGTAAAATTTCACCCCACCTGTATTTAACCGAGGTTTTTATCATCGAGTTCCAACTCCTGATAGAAAAACAAGAAGGAAAGCACTGAAATCATGAAGATTGACTGTACAGACTGTAAAATATCACTGCCTGTCCTTAAAGTATTTTTTTTTTCCATCATCACTTCTTTCCGTTTCTCGCGATGCTTTCTCAAGGGTCAGTTCGATAGTCCACAGGTTAGATGGTCAATAAATCTGAGTTACCATATACATATACGCAAATTAACCCTTATAATTCATGCCCGCAATAACTGATTAAACTGCCGCTTAACACATTTTTGAACGGGAAGATTTGAGAGTGAACAATATCTTTGTTTAATTCGTGACATTTCATGAATATTGTATGATATTGAATTTGCGGATTTACACAATAGTTGATTTGATGAAATACAGTATAGCCAATTCAACTGCGCACGCACGGTAAGGGTCTTCAAACTAGCGATCTGGAACTATTTTCATGGCGAATTTTCATATTGGGCAACTTTTTAATTTTGATTTGATTTTGACTCAATTTCTTTTTTTTCATAAAATAAAACACTATATTTACAGTAGTTTAGAAGTCCTCTTCGTCTTGATGTCATTGTTTCCTGCACTCCGTTAACTTTTCATTAAAAAATGACAAATCAAACCTTTAACTCTCTTTGCACACCCAATTAGCGAAACCAGATTAAATTTTGCGGGGAATAACTTTAATTTATCCGCAAAAACCCACGATAAATTTAATATATCGAATATTTAAAGAAATCATCGAATTTAATATCCGCGAAATTAGAAAAGTATTGTACATTTTCTTTTATTTGATTTCGCCCGAAATGGAAAGTTTGTGTTCTGGGATGGAGTGTTCTTTATTGAGAAAAAAAACACAACACTGTTTGACATTTCAATAAGATACTCTTCTTCGCAGAGTAGAGCATTTTGATTTCGGGTGAAATGAAGCTTATCATGTAAAGAAAATTCCGTCGGCAAAAAAAAATTTGTCCGCTAGTTAGACATGTCCGCTTTTTAAAGTTATATTGTAGCTTTATTTTTCTCTTCTCTCTCTCCTCTTTCCTAAAAATGACGTCAATAAATAGACGAATAAATTACTTCCGGGTTTTGAAACAAACAAAATAAGAGAAAAAATGTTTCATAGAAATAGAAAAGATAAAAGAGAATATTTTTTCCTACTGGAGATCACACTCAGTTAACCATAACTAAAGATATATGACAAGTTTTAATATGTGATTCAAGTCAGGCCCAACAGAACGATAAAGATTGGAGGGTTTATAAAAGCAGGAAAAAAAATGGGTCTCGTAAGTTAAGAGATGTTTTCTAAATGTAATTTGAATTTCGATACCTTAGAAAATTAAATTATAAAGGCGGATACAGGATAAAGGATTCTATTTTACCCCTACTCAAATCTAGAAGTAATATCTTTTCATTCACGATAATATAGATATCATGAGAAAAAGAGGACACGGTTTAGTTTACCCTCGCTTAAGCAGCAAAAAAAGTATTTTAATTGCCAAATTAGCAAAAATAAATATGAAATTTGGAATCAGCATGCTTTAATTAGTGTATATGCGAAAATTCATTGAAAACGGAGCATTTTTCATTTTTGGACCAAATATACCCAAAAGAGGTATTTTAATTGCCTAATTAGCAAAAATTAACATAAAATTTGGAATCAGCATGCCTTAATTAGTAATTAATTAATTAATTTTACTTATTCCGTTTAATTTGGTACACTATTATGCCTTTTTCATAAATTTAAGGTAACCCAATAAGTACCCCAATAGCCACCCCAAAAAGTACCCCAATGGGGCTACCCCATGTTTTCATGCAAGCCAGAGAAAAGTGTGTTTTCTATTTCTGAACATTCGCAGTTGCGAAACCTTGCGAACCTCTGGATCCGCCTCTGATACAGGCCATTTACGTAGGAGTTTTATGTAAATGTAGAGTAGAGTAGAAGGTTTTAAATTTCGTTTTAATTTCGGATGAAATGAATTTCCGTGTAAGAGGCAGTCTCTTAGAAACATTTCGTGCTATGAAATTATATTACTGTCAAGATAGATAGCTCCCAGATAAAGTAACCATTTATATAATAGACTATAACTAGGAGCGGATTCAGACCCCTGCTCATGATACTCAAGTAGGGGTAAAACGGGCGTGATGTGGTTATTATCGCAATATGTATGGTATTACCGACGAAATTCTATCAAATTACATTTGAGCAGGGTAAAATATAATCTTTCATATACCCCTGATAACGTGCGATTGAGTTAATCTACAATATAATTAATCTCCAATTAACGAACCCTCTCTAAATAAGCGGACAGATTTTTTTCCCAGGTGTAATTCTAGTCAAAGTATGAAAAAGTGTCTAACAAGGGGACTAATAGCAGCATTATTCTTCAATTAGCGGACAGACTTTTATAAGTTTGATTCTTCATTCCGTACCTCTAATACATAAACAAATTTTTCAAATGCCAAATTTTCAAAAAATGGTAATTTTTCTAATTAGTAGCCTAGGTCAGGTTAGACAAAATGCTCTACGGTCTACGCTCATTAGTATGTATCATTCTGATGTAACCGCTCGTTTGTTTCTATTAAGAAAATGCTTGAGTTTTGTTTCTCACTTTGTAACTGAGAACCGCCAATTGAAATATATAATTGAATATACATAAGTGAATATGCTGAGTAACGTCATAAATTACGCGATTGAATGACCTAGTTTTCATGTATAATTTTTCGATTTGAGCCTAGAGGGTCGGAGCTACGATCGTTCAGAAAAAGAAAATAATACATTTTGTATCTATTTTGACGATTTTATTGCCTGCTCAAAAAGTTTTTGATTTTGCAAAACCTTAATTTTTGACTTGATCCGCCTAGGAACTAGCCAAGTATGCAAAAAATATCATCGCTCATTATATTGTTTTTCTAGGCCTATATTATTCTAATAAAGTGTTATTGCTTCTTTTCTCATTAACCGAAGCCAAAAATGTTAAAAAGAGTGCTGATATTTTTTAAAAATATGTATACATTATTAGGTCACTTTAAAAAAAGAAATATTATACAAATATAAATCTACGTAGAGGCGGTCTCAGGGGTGTAGCAAAATTTCAGGAGGAGACTGTACGGTTATCAACAATTTATTATATCTGTTAGATTTTATGAGAGTTAATAAGCTGTTTTTAATCTTAGGTTTTCCTTCTCCTGATATTAGCTACACCCCTAAGTCCACCTCGGACACAAATAATGCCATAAAGTACAGAAGTAAAATAATATATGTTTAAAAAAATGTAAAAATATTGTAATGCCCAGCAATCACGTCGTTTCACATTAAAAACCTTGAATAGACGTTTTATCTACTTTGTTTTTACCGTGAAAGTTAAAAACATTTTATGTGCCATATTTGTTTACGTTCATTTATTTTTCAAAACGACTCAGTAAGGCATTTCTAATGTGTATTTTCCGTTTTACAAAAAATCGACCCTTAGGGGCCGCACATTCCCGTAGGCAAGGATATTGGAGTGCCACGGGGAGAGCGTTATAATGAAATTTAAACAATTTATGTTTTTCTAATTCAATGTTTAAGGGAACCTTCATACAATTTCAACTACTTTACAAAGATTACTCTTTTATAATTAATCCAGATCCATCGTTTGTAAAATTGGATCACTCATTTGTTCCGAGTTTAATGTAAATCTTTGCAGTTCGCTACCTAAAAGAAGAAAATAGCAATTTTGAATATAATAGTTTTTCGGGGGAAAAAAACCGGACAATTTTGATGTCCACCGTATGGAATTCTGGAGATCTTTTTTGTCGTTATAGACAGGGAGCTACGGTCTCCAAAAATGGTAAAACAAACAACATTTTGTGGACATTTTAAAAAATAGTCCTAGT
>JAUKWF010000451.1:0-12142 GCA_032356525.1 Eutonina indicans
TATATTACAAATCGCACGCGCTATTTGTAGCACCCGTGCGAATTTCATCGCACACGGCCACACGCGCAGACTCCTTTACGCGTGCGACTGGTCACACGCGTAGTAGATTTTTCCTGAAATGGCCTGATTACTGTGTGACAAAATAACGAGAATTAGCTGGGATCAGGGTGGGATCAGGGTGCTTAGTTTTGAACGTGGCTATAAAAATGCTAAAAATGCTAAATTTCTTTCACCCTTCGGACTCTATATTTGATATTTCAAACTTCGAATTTAGGGTTGGCCGCGCTTATTCAATAGGGGTGCTAAATCGGAAGGGAAGGTTATTTTAAGATTTCAGTGTTTAGGGTGGAAGCCTGCTTATTCGATAGGGGCAAATACTCAAGAGTGGGCGCTGATGATTCAAGAATTTATTGTAATTATTTTATTGAAACATTTGTTGATGTTATGTGTTATAACATTAACAAAAAATTTTATTAGTTTGGTGTCTCAGGTCTTCTTTGCTTCTTATTTTTCCAAGAAATTCATGATTAGGCGCCCCTTTATTTTCAGTGCCCCTTTAAAAGACCACGCTAACTATGGTATTAGGGCCTCAGTCAGGGTGACACTCAATCGAGTTTTCAGCACATCTCTGCTAGACATGACAGAAAAAAAACATTTTTTACTAACTTTTCACAGATTTTTCTGTTATGAAAATACAAAACTTTCTATGTTCAACTTGTAGAATGATGATTTTTTTATTATCAAAATAAATATATGTTGAAATCAGCTCTTCCTCCAAAGTTGTTTCAAGAAAATTCCTTTTAAGTTTTAAAAACATAACATTTTTTGCAACTTTGCATTTGTATTGGTTTGGAATAAACGACTATCATTTTCCCCTAAACTATATTATATCACAAACATAAAAACTAAAATCATCTGAGCCAACACAGAAACAACAAAAATTTTAAACATCTCTTCCTTAAATACTTCCACATAAAACGAGAAAGTGAAAGGCAATTTCGTCAACAAATCTTTTAAAAAATATGAATTATAGATTTTCACGTAATACAACTGCATAAATTAATCATAGGTTACTCATGAAAAATTAAAATAGTAACAATGATCTTATATTTCTCATAAGATGTGCGGCCATGCATTCGAACAAATCAAAGTAGCAAATCAAAACATAAACAAATATGGTGGATAACGATCCAAATCGCATGCTGATCTCTGTTTTGAAGAAAAAACCAAAAGTTTTGAATTTAAGCAACAAAGAATTGTTCTATGTTCCTGAAATAATCGGCCAAATTTCTTCAATTAGACAATTGGACCTAAAGAATAATCATTTGGTTGACCTTCCCAAAGCATTTCGATGTTTAAATGAGGTAAGCGGATCATTGTATTATATTATTTATACTGTATGGCTATTATGATGGGTGTATACCATGTAATTTTTTGTTCCATTCTGACTATGTAATGTTTTTCTTCAATATTTTTCAGCTTAAGTTTCTAAATCTTGGTAATAATCATTTTGAAAACATTCCTGCAATATTAAAAGAGTTGGAGAATCTCGAATCCTTGCATCTGTTCAACAATGCTATTAGTGATATCAATGTACTTGTTTTAGGTAAGAGTGTCTTCTCTCTCTCCAGTTGTCCTTTTTAAAACTGACTTGGATGGATTAAGTTCTGAAATAAAAGGCAAATTCATCACGAGCCTGTTTTTTCATTTTTGTGCTGTACCAATATATATGCAATCAATGACGTATTTTTTGTTTGGTATAATTATTTCTGTAGCTGCACAGTAAGTATGATGATGACTTTGGATTTGATGAATAATTATGTTAATATACATAGAGATGAATATTTATAATGGTATGTGATTTATTCTAGATGGTCTGAAGAAGCTATTGTTATTAAATTTGAATCACAACAAGATCACTTATTTACCTGGAAAAATCAATAGGTATTTTAAATATTTCTAACATCATTGGTTATAATCCTAGATTTCAAGAAGATAATGACATTGTAGATTGCTGCTCTATACACTTCAATTCACTTTTAACATAATTTTTGTAAAATTGTGTCTTTTGGACTTTTGGTCATAACTCCATTAAATATTTCATGGGAAGATCTGGAATTGTAGCAAATACTAAGAGAGAAAACTGTTGCAATTAAAAAATCTATAACATAAAACTTTTATTATATAAATTAACTTTTTAAATCACCAGCTAAATTTCTAAGCATTTTGAATTAAGTAAAGAGACAAAATTAGTAATTTGATATTATTGAATTATTGATATATCAGGTTGATCTCATAAACTTTCGTTTGATCTTGCTGTTTTTAAACGCCCTATTCATTTAGATTGGCATATCTACAAACATTAAGCCTTGATGGGAATAACTTAACATCGATTCCAGAAGAGATTTGCCACCTTTCAAAATTACAAGAACTTAACATAAACAATAATAAAATTCAAAGGTTTGCACATATTTTATAATGTTATATTTTGGTTTTAATTGTACAGTAGTTTGTTGTCACACAAATTTTGGAAACATACTCAAAACAGCTGAACGATTACAAATGTTTTCCTTGTTAAAATTTTCCAGATCTTAAAATATTATTTTTACAGCTGGCACCTATTTCATAATTTTGAATATTTTAAGATAATTTGAAGGAACAAATTTTTCAGGCAAAGATTTTTGGGTTTATTTTTAATTATCCACAAAAGTTTGTCCGTGGAACGTATTTAAATCGGTAATTTGCGACAATGTTTTCAAGAAAATTAATTTTAATGTTAAGTTACATAGCTGTTTTCAATTTTTCTTTAAAATCATTCAACTGCAATGGAACATTTTATCTCGTTGAAAGAGGCGATTACTTTAATCGGATTAATTTTCGCGAGATTAATTTTCGCGATTTCGCGATTTTTTGCCTTTTTCGCGAAAATAAATATCGCGAAAACACGTAAAATTGTCGGATCGCGAAAATTAATCCACGCGAAATTTTTCAAAGTACATGTTCGAGTAAAATATCCAAAAAATTTCGGGTATTTTTGAGTTAAATCAACATTTCTCATAAAAAATGGGTTTTTAAGGTAAATTTTGTCCAAAGAGACGATTTTTTTGGCTCATTATCCTTCTAATTTCAAAAATAGATCCACTCGAAATTTTTGGAATCGATCTTTCGCGAAAATTAATCCGCGCGAAATCTTTCAAAGTGCCTATTCGCGAAAATAAATCCAAAAAATTTCGCGAAATTTTGAGGTCGCGAAAATTAATCTCGCGAAAATTAATCCGATTAAAGTATTCAAAGCATTAGGGCATAGAAGCTAACAGCTCTTTGCCCTCATTTTTCGACGCCTATTTCAATATTGATGTAATATTATTTTTTTATATCTTGTATTCTTTTTCTTTGTATTTTAGTTTACCGAAAGATATCGCATTTTTGAGAAAACTCAAGATTTTAAGGGCACGAAGAAATAAACTTGAGACAATTCCAGAGGTGAATAATTCGTAATACATTAACATTATATAATTACAGTATAAAGAAAAGTACTGGCATCCTTTGTTTTCAAACTTCGTATAGCTTCGTATGATTAGAAAACTTTTGTTTTTTATGTAAACCGCGAGATTAGATACACACAATATGGAAAGTTTTGGCTGACTTTTTTTAAAGTTTTTATTGTTTCTAAATTAAGTTTGTTTTCATTTTCGTTTTTTACAGGGTATTGTTAAATGTCAAGATTTGGAGCTTTTAGACGTCGCTGGAAATTATATTCAATCTTTTCCAGCCGAGGTTTGTAGCTATACGGAGAAGGGTAGAGACGAAAGTTGAAAAGTGTGATACTGTGGAATCTCTCTAAAGCGGACACCATCTGTATGAAAAAAATTGTCCGTTTTTGCAGAGATTGTCTTATGAAAGCTTAACCTAAGATCTTTCTATCTGTTCCAAGTACACTATCCGTATTATAGAGATGTTCGTCTCAGAGGGATTCCACTGTATTAATTATTGATTAATGGGAAAAATATCATAAAAGCTCGGACTTAATACAGTAATACACCTGCTACAATGAAAGTAATCCGTGATCATTACAGAGGGACAGTGCATTATTATACGTTGTAGTGATATTTTAATTTCTTATCCTCTCTGCCCCATCTCTATCCATACGTTAAGGGACGAAATTTTTGCGGAAAGAATATTTAGCAGATTTGGCAGTTTTGGCAAAAATTCCGCCAAATCTAGTTTTTTTTACCACCTACAACATTGTTTTTTCAATTTTTTCCATGCAATTTCGCAATAACCTGTAATATATAATCGCAACTTTAGTTGAAAAAGCTTATATTAGCCACACAAATTTAATTGGTATTAAATTTTTGGCCATCCACCGAATTAAATTCCCGCCAAATTTAATGTTTCTCGTCACCCGACAAATTAATATCATATTACACGGAACGTCCACGGGCTTTGAAAATGTGATAAAAGGTTGCTTCCCCAAATAATATTAAGTGATGATGCAGTGGTATCTTCACTTTTACAACGTGTGTTCACGACTGTTAATTCATGAATTCCATATTTTTTTTAACTCCTATCAATTTTACAGTTATGCAAACTTAATTTGAAAGAGATACACTTTGAAGAAAACAATCTTCTTAAATTCGAACCAGTCAGATCAATTCAAGAAGAAGAAGTACTTTCACTAAAGGTAATCTACAGCAGTTTACATCCTCGAGCCTCTTTTGAAAATCTTCCCGCTCGCCTTTTTTTTCAGGTTTACCAAAAAATATTTAGATCTGTCTGCCCCTCCTCGCTTTACGATAACAAATATCCAGAAAATTAACCCTGATTTTGTCAACATACCATATTACACCTTGTCCCCTTTATTACTGAAAGTATTCATTTCGTTAATTTGGACTTAAAAACCTTATTAGTCCGGGTGCCCGATATTCTACTTCTGTTCTCATGTGTAGCTAGCATTACCCCGGAAAACTTATGAAAAAATGCTATGGAAAACCAAAATAAATGCCAGTGAACAAAATTAAAACAAAAGGTGAACCAAACAATTTACGAGTTTCTAATATATACTCTTTTGTAACCTTAGAAGATATATACTCGAAATTTCCACCAAGTAAGCAACGTGTTTAATTTGACCAATCATCGGCAAGATCCACAAAACTTTATTTCCGCGATTTAGGGGCTGATTACATGACACTTTTCAGCCCGGCCCCTGAGTCGTCTCGGGTACCGGGCCAGCTTACTTACTGTTTATTTTCCAACTCACTTTCTCTAATAGATTCTTTTATTTTTGCAAGTGCGATTACATGTATACTTTTCAGCCCGGCTCCCGAGATGTCTCGGTTTGTCTAACTGACTGAGGTACTGACCTGGTACTCGAGATGTCTCGGGGGCCGTATCATGTAATCAGCATCTTAGCAGTTAATGTTTTTTTTACTATTTTATGTAGGAACTATGCTCAAGATTGGTACTCACGGAAACCAAGTCATCGTGAGTCTTTACTCTATTGTACTCTTAGACAATAGAATAATCGAGATGCCTCAAAAGTATCGCAATTTTCCCATTTTCTTTGATTTTCCATAAACATGTAGTAGCAATATCAGAGTTTATGTCAGGACAAAATATCATTTTGGGGAAAACTTTGTCTCTTTGCCAAAACTCTGTCGCTTTTCTCAAACAAAGATAATAATGTATTTAAATGCAAAATAATCTTCTGTTTAAGATCTGCGTGTGTCTTTTTTTTAATTATAAAGTTTTTCAGTTGCCAAAATCATCAACTATACTACGTACTGTAGAAATGGCAGCTACGTGGTCGTTTTAAAAATACCCCTGGGCGTCATTGGGATGCCTGAAATGTACCACTTCAAAAGATTTTCTACTTGTGTTTTTAGAAATCCCCTGGTGATAACCTGAGATTTGTTGGTTCCTGTGTAAAGCATTATTTATTTCGTGTTTCGAACTTCCGTAATTCCTAACCTTTCTAATTCGATAAGTTTTCTTTACACCCTTTAAACAGCAAAATTCTAAATTTTCTACCTCGGTAATTCGAACTCTCCATATTTTGATGATTTTTTCTGTCTCCATCCTAATCCTATGTCTTTTATTGGTCAGAGGCCAGAGGTCGTATGATCTTTCATTTGCCCTCAAGGATTTTTGTCCTCCGTTCCTCTCCTTCCGAGCTACGTGAGCGTAGCGGAATATTATTTCGAGATTTTTTTACACAGTGACCATTGTGAATAAACAAACTGACAAACGGAGAGCTGCGGGCGACTACACCAAAGATGGACTACTACACTGCTTTGCAGATTGTAAACTGAAAATAATTATTATTATATGATACTGGAAAAATTTGCTGATTGCATGTATGTATCAATTTTAAATGATGATGGGTTCACAGAGCTGATTCATGATATGCACTTTAAAGGAACAGTATTGTGTTGTGCATATTAGTGGAGTTTGTCATGTCATCAGTCGTAAACAATTGGATGAAATTACAAGAACATCATTTAATGATTTGTAGGATTCCAAGCTCAATTGAGCTGAAAGCGCTCCCCTCGCCTCGTCTACCTCACCAATTAGTAAACTGCAATTTTAAAGGACACTTTAGTGTGATTCATTTCAAGAACATCGTTTATGGCAACAGCAGTATGATCATCAGTCGTGAATAATTTGATGAACATCATTTATTGATTCCATAGGATTCCAAAGCAAAGGTTCAATTGAGCTGAGCACTTCCTTTGTCTACTATATCAATGTCAGACTATCAAACCTGTCAGACTAACGAGCCTGTCAGATTATCGAACTGTCGGACTAAATAACCCGACGGACTATCAAGCTGTCGGAATATTGACCTGTCGGATTATCGAGCTGGCAGACTAACAGGCTGACCCTGTATATCTTAATCGGCTTTCTTAACAAGTTCAAGATGGCATCATGAATACTTTCAACAAAAGCGACTAAATCCTAAATTTGCAGATATGAGAATAAGGGCGCTATTTCTTTAGAATTATTGACTGCGGTGCCATTTCTTCCATTTCTAAATATTTCAAAATATGCTTTTTAGTATCTTCTTTGTTACTTAAGCCTTAGAACCCTAACCCTAAAATTTACATAAAGGTTATAGAGTTAGGGTTTGGCTTAGTAACGAAAAAAATATAATAGTGTTATAGTTACAAGCTATAAAATTCATATTTTGAAATATTGATGATCAGATCCGCAAATTCAAGATTTAGCCGCTTCTACTTTCAACATTGTTGTTCATTCCTTGACATATATTCTTTGATCAATATACCTCGAACACCTGACTTTAATCACAACAATCCGCTACTCATCTGTTACCAATTTCCAAGGACATTTTAGTGCAGGGATTTGTCGATACATTGCAAGAACATCCTTATAACTGGGAAATTTGGTTGCATTTTTATTATGCGTTAATATTAAACAAGTTACAAATAATCTGAAGAGCTCTTTGCTAGCGGAATTCCCTTAGATTTTGTTAATATCTAATTAACAGTGTCATTTGCAGTAAATATTTATGACACACATCATTTATGAAGTCTGATTGGATTTACTTACTACAGTGAAGGATGTATAAATAATAATTTTGAAAATTTTATTTACATTATGGTATACAAAGAAATGTTGCTACTACTTTGTTCAATTACACTTTGAATACAGATTTTTCAGTTTATATAGTTATTATCATGCAAAATGTTTTAACATTCATCAGCCTCTGACCTTCAGCTTTTCAGGCTCTTGTTATATTTGTTTTCTTTTTTGAAATCTTTAGAACATCAAGCATGCGCAATGACATCAAATTATATCCGGAACTTCAAACCATACTGCGTGACGCAAACAAGTGTGCGTTTTGTGACGGTCCGTTCTTGAACACGTGGCTTGAATGTGTCCGATTTGTGGACAGTAAAAAGGTGAGATCATTCCCACCTTAACCATGGGTTTACTTAAATATTTCATACGCCGATTAGTCGAATCGACCAATGTATGAGTGGTACTAGCTTAATAAATATTTCAAAATCGCTACACACTAAATATTTCCGTACGAAACTAAATTTAACTAAATTTGGTTAACTAAGGCATCTTTTTGTATCATTTGTCGTTCACCAAACTCGTTTTGGAGACTTTCTAACGGGAAACTTTAAGGAATTGCGAAAATTGTTATTTTGTAAGTAAACTTCAACTGTCAACATTATGTTATAATTATAATTAATCAGTATAAATTTGCTACTCGTTGTGATAAAACTTGAATTACCAAAAATATACAGCTCCCACTAATTTATAAGTGGGTTAGAAAATGTGACAGCCCACGCGAAAAGGGAAATCTTAATTGAGCGCTCACAATGATGTTCACACGAGTGTTCAACGAATAAGCAATTAAAATCATTCAGTTGAACGATACTACGATACGATAGTTATGAATAATGAGCGATTAAATTGCTCAAGTGATTGAGCGCTCTAAGGTGCTAACGAGGTCGTAAAAATGTAACGCTCGCCAATCCCTAGTCGACATCGTTTATGGTTAGAACTAGGACGGTATCTGATCGTCTTCCATCCTCTAACTTTCGTTCTTCTCACGTGAATGGTGTCGCTTATTTGAGATTCCCCTTTTTGCGTGGAATGTTACAAGTGTCTGGTTGTTTACGCTCACTTCTACGGTTGTTACTTACCCTGTATATAACCAACCCTATCTATGTACAGTACGTATATATACTTTATTTTTTCCAGACGCTGAAAACAAGGAATAACGCTGGCGTAATACCAGTTCGAGGATTGTTGTGTTCGTATCAATGCTTTAATAAAGTTGGTCACAATTTCTTTGGTATTGCCCAGTCTGCTTAGGGGTTTTTTGGTTTACTGAAAGTCGTTCATATATTTAGTACAGCGTGTCCAATATAGAATAGTTAGTGGGCATGCCATGCAATACAAGTTAGAATAATATTTATCGAAACAACATGTAAAATAAAAATGTAGTGAAGTTTATAACAAGTTTAGCAGGCCTTTTCATGTTTTCATTTTCTGTTTCACATACTGTCTTCTGTTTTCTTTTGTTATGTGTGACGTTGCAGGAGACAAGCAATGACTTTCAGGCCAGTTGGGCTCTTGTTTTCTTAAATTAGTTGGCGTTCAAAAAGTCCGTTTAGCTCAAGGGGAGGGGTTTCGGTGAAAAGCGAACCGCCATTGTTTTGTGACGTCATCTCTATTGTTTAAAAGCGAACAGGGAGGAGTAGGGGTGAAAAACTAATATGTTAAATTAATTTAAAATATTTTTGCTGTGAATAAATGTTGTTACTTTTTATAAATAAATTTTGAATTAATATATTTTTTTATTGGCAGATAATCAGAGACGCGCGGACCTAGATGTGTAGCTAAAATATCAGGAGGAGAGTGAACAGTCGTATTTAAAAAGTCTTTATCTTATAAATTTTGTAAGAGTTTATGAGTTTTTAATCATAGTTCACTCTCCTCCTGAAATTTTGCTGCACATTTAAATCCATCTGTGAAAGTGATGACGAGTTGGCAATAATCTGTTATATATAATATTAGTTTTGTAAATCATGTACAACACAGTATATATAATAGCGCGATAAATTATTTATTCTAAAAAAAAATTGTTGACGAAAAGAATGACGTGGATTTTTCTAAAGTATATACAAATTATAGTATACAATATACATGGTGTATCGCATCAAAAACAGGTATCAAAAATATAGCACTAAGATTTTAATAATATAAGATAAACAAGAATTTTTGTGTAAAAGCAAAACCTTATGGTGTGTACAGGGGTGGGATCCAGACCCCTGCCCATTCTGCTAAAACGAAAATCGGGTGTAGTATGTCATATTATTGTCACATCTATGTCACTACGACCATCTAAAGTAGATCATTTTCAGACTTGAGCAGGTGTAAGATTCTGTATCCGCCCTCGGTGATACCTTTCTATAAAATGAATGAATTCACAAAATTTCAACAACAAATATTTTTGACGAGTTAATAAAAAATTTACTTTCCTAAATAATGAGTTATAAACATATCAAATTCTAGAAGAAAAAAAGTTATGAAAACTTCACAAAAGATTTTGTGCTTATGGTTTGACTGACTTTTGCATGCACGAAAACCAGTCAGAACACAATGGGATATACTATGTGTGGAAGTATGCAGCTGTGTATGGAGTATCCGTGGCGGATCCAATGTGAGGCTCAACTAGGGGAGGAGAGGAAAAGAGATTAAAAAGTCTTTACTTTTATTTGTTAAGGCTAACAACTTTTTAATTACCAGTTTACTCTCCTCCAGTAGTTAAGCCTCAGCTGTGGATCCGCGCCCGAGACTGAGTATGGCGGTTGACTCGACACATCGATCGAAGAAATTAGAAGAAATCTTCTCGAAGAAGAAGAACAACAACAACAACAACAAGATTTCTCGTCAAGCATCGAGCATATTCTGATATTTTTGCTGTCCTTTGATTGTACGCCCACGGATATTAAAGAGGCGAGCCTACGCCCGTGTTATAAATAGGATAGGATACCTTTCGAGTTTTTGTTTTTGATAAGTACGGAAACGAATGGCGGCGATACCGAGATACCCGGATCTGACTTCCGATTCAAAAGATTGAACTAGTACTATAATTAAATCTCTACCCTTTTTTGGTGTCCTTTTCACTGACAGAGTATTTTTTTAAGGAACAGTTCAGGGGCGGATCTAGAGGTTCGCAAGGTTCGCAGCTGCAAATGTTCAAAAATAGAAAAGGTGTTATTTCAATATTAAAAACTTCATAAATTCAATTATTTTGACGATTTCATTGTTTGATCTGCATATGATTTTCTAATTTTGCGAACCCTCAATTGATTGATTGGCTAGATCCGCCTCTGCAGTTTTATTTGTCTGATGGTGTATTAAGTATGACTGTTTATTAATTTGTCCGGCTTTTTTTGTGAATCCATCCATTCCAGTTAACGCTGACTCCGCTGTGATATTTATTATAGCGTGTCCGTCTGCATTTCATACTGTTGTTAGTTGATTACTTAGCACCGGCTTTTAAACCGGAATCTGAGTTTTGAAAAGGGCTCTTTTTTCTTTTTTTTCTTTTGGTTATTTTGTACCAACAACTTATTGGAGCACAGGCTAACGCCGTACGGAAAAAGATAACAGGCTAGAATTTTTAGCGGTAACGAGCGGTAGCGATAGCGATTACAGTAGAATCTCTCTATCTCGAACTCACAATAAGGGGCCAAGATTTTTGTTCGAGATGGAGAAAGTTCGAGATAGGGAGTAGTCGAGATAGAGAGATTTCATTGTACTTGGCTGTAATACAGGGTGTCCCAGATAAAATGATATGCTTTGACTGCAGATAAAAGTTATATTTTTTAACTGACATAATGTGACGTATAAAACACATTAAAAGCCATTATCAGTTTATCTACATCAATTAAATCTGATGATTAATTTTATAATTAAAAGAAATGCACTAACTGGAATATCGAGAAAGCAACTGTTAAACTGTTTAACCTCTTTAAAGATATTTTAATTAGTTTTTAATGTTTTATACATCACAGTATGTCAATTTATGTACACGAAAAAAATAACTTTTATCTGCAGTCAAGCGTGTCATTTTATCTGGGACACCCTGTACATCGCTGTTTTTGTTTGTGCTGAGTTTTATTTAGATTTAATTTGTAGAATATTCAGAGGGCAGGTAAAACGCTGCTCAAATAGCTTTGTGATTTACTTTCGCCAACGGTAACATAGAAACAACGATATCACATGGATTTTTTTGGCACTGCTCCAGCATCATCAAGTTACAATCGAAAGTTACAGCCCTCAAAGCCAGGGGTTTGTTACTCATAGGAGGGGTAGGGTCCAAAAACAATTTACGACTTCTTCAAAAAAAAAATAGACCATCAGAAAAAAAAAAAATAGTCAAGTCACGAAATTAAGAACTTTTTTATAAGCGCCCCTCT
Source organism: Eutonina indicans (assembly GCA_032356525.1). Classification (NCBI taxonomy): domain Eukaryota; kingdom Metazoa; phylum Cnidaria; class Hydrozoa; order Leptothecata; family Eirenidae; genus Eutonina; species Eutonina indicans. The sequence continues at coordinate 11,967 of JAUKWF010000451.1, forward strand.
CGAATTAACGCCCTTCATATGCGTTCACCCCGAAATTTTTAAATAAGCTTATTCAAGGATATATCATACAGGGATAGGACTCGAATTAGCGGTATCCTTTCTCACCTCACCTCACCTATCCCGTAGTCTGGTTGACCGTAGGGGCGCTAGCTGCTATCATAACCAAGTTTCTCCAC
>JAUKWF010000452.1:0-12140 GCA_032356525.1 Eutonina indicans
GGTAACCATGCAAGATCTGGGCTCAATTCCCAGCCATGGTTTTGTGTAGTGTGTAAAGGTATGAATAATAAAATTCACATGTCTTAGTTTACATTTAAAGCAAATGCAGAATAGTTAAGTTATCAATGTTATTTAGTTTGGTGTGATAACTGTGATTCAAAATGAAGCTGGATAATAAAAAGTTTTTTACTGGGTATCATACATAGTATATATGTATGCATTATAACCAGAGTGTCTGGCTTGACTATTTCTGTTGCACTTAAATAGTGTATCAAAGGCCAAGCAAGTGTTGAGATAAGTTTCTGTATTTTCTGTATTCGGTATTGCCTGTTGTTTTAATAGAGAATGCCTCTTCTTCGTTTCCTACCCTTTCTGTTTCAGCCACCTTAAGAAAAAGCGCCGGGGTGGTAGATGTTGTAGGTTAACTGATTGTTTAGAAACTTAACGAAGAACCTAATTTTCGTTGATATGACTGAAATCCGTCAATTTTGTGAAAGATCAAAAGGACTTTTTTTTGAACTCAGAAAAATCCTTTTCGCTGGCAAACATAGCGATTGGTTCAGGCAGTCGCGCGTAACCCTTTTTTATTGATTCATTTGATTTAACAAAAAATAATCTAGTAGGTACCCACATAAATAATATATAGCATATACCCTAAAAGCTCGAAGTAGTGCTATGGGCGCATCCGGAAAAAAAGTGACCATTCAAACTCCATGATTTTTGTAGAATCAAAATTTACATGAAAATATATTTTTATACTTATTGTATTGAAAAGTTTTATTACCAGTTAATAATTTTTAAAAAGAAAAATACAATACAAAATTGTTTTGGGACTTCTTAAAAGGAATGCTGTGTGTTATTATCTAAATACCGTACGGGAAATATTTTAAATCTTGAATTTTGTTTAAGATATTACGATATTACGATATTTATTATAGTTTTTAAATCGTTAGAATCAGTAAATCAAGAGCTATTCAAATATATAAGTTTTATATTACGAAAAAAACTATCCAAAAATTTTCTTTCAGCTGATTTTTATGAAATAATAGGTTATTTCCCAAAGGGCACTATTTAAATAAAAAAACTTCGAAAATACACTTTTATATAAATATTTTTTGTGAAAATCATAAGAAAGCAGTTTTCACTTTTTTTCCGGATGCGCTGTATAAAAGTTTTAACAATTCATAAAAAACCGAAGTTAGTTCTTCTTTATAAAATCAGTGATTTCAAAAAGAGGGCTTTTGTTTATCTCGAACTTTTATTTCGGTTATCTAGATTATTTAATTTTAGAAAAACGGACAAATCTTTCTGTACAATTTCTAGATCATTATTATTATCAGTCATTATTAAAAGCAAATTAAATACAGACAGACAATAAATACCTGTCTAACAAGTTCAGCTGCCAAAACTGTTGGCTGTTTACGTTCATACCCAAATGTCTTTAATTCAAATAAAGACCCATCGATGCTTCTAAAAAGATATTAAAGATAATTTTCTGGTAATGAAAAGGTTAAAACACTAAAACCAAATTCTTGAACTAATTAATTTCAAGTACCTTAGGAACGTACATCAATTTTTTTACAGTGCAAAGACATTGTAAAATAAATAAAAAAAGTGATTTTAATATATTTACATTTTAAAGAATCTTTTTACAGCGTCCATCACTTCGTATAAATCATTGGACCCTTCTCTATCTGCACATGGTGGCTTGGTTTCCTCCATCACAGAATAAACCTCCTAAAACGATAATAAGGAGAGATCTATTATTATTCCGGAATCCTCACAATTACTTTTTAGTAGTAGTAGTAGTAGTTAGTTTATTCTTTGCCATATAGTTAAAAATATAAAATATTAATCCTATTAAAATATCATAAGTGGCTGGAACAAGCAGAAGACAGTTTGTCTTATCATCAAGTCCCGTAAAATTTGAGTGTCGTAGATTTACATCCGGTTAAAATAATATAATATAATGTAATATAAATATAATATGTTAATAATATACGAGATAAGGTTTTTTTTGTTTGTTTTTGTTTTATTTTAATATATATATATAGGAAGACATTAAAATAAAAGAATTTACAATAATCAATAATATCACTATTAAAAAGTTTTCTTTTTATATCTTTTTTTGAAACTCTTTATAGATTTAGATTCTTTTTCGGTTTTGTTTAAAAAATAATCCCAAATAAAGGGCCCTCTGTATCTAATGGAACAAGTAGATACCTTGAGTTTAGCTTTTGGTATCTGGTAGTTGTTTATTGAGAATCGAGTTGGATACCTATGTTGAATGCTTGAAAATTGCTCAATGAATACTTTTGGTAATAAACCTTCTTTTTGTTTGTACATAAATTGTACAATTTGATAAATATTAATTTCATAAATGTTCAGTGCTCCTAGTTTCTTAAAGAGATCATATGTAGGGGTGTGTCTGTCTTTGTTCAAAACAATGCGAACAGCATGTTTCTGTTTACGGTATATTTTTTTTAGCTTATTTATGCTATTGCTAGCCGATGATACGTTACATTAGTTTAAGTAGCTATTTACAAACGAAAAGAAAGTGTTTTAAGGCATTTAAGATTCAAATATGGTTTGGCTTTGTACAAAATACCGATATTTTTAGATATTTTATTTTCTATTATTTCTATATGATTTTTCCAAGTTAAAGATTCATCAAGAACAACTCCCAGAAATTTTATTTTGTTTTCTCTTTGAATATTCACATTATTTAATGTAAGATTAGGTAATTTTAATGGTAGGTTATCTATCTTGTTTACAAAAAAGAGTATATTTAGTATTTTTTACATTAAGAGAGAGTTTATTGGCTGTGAACCATGTATTGATATTGTTTAGCTCTTGGTTTACGGATTGAAAAAGTGAGGTTATGTTGGAGTGAGTAAAGAAAAGATTTGCATCGTCAGCAAATAAGATGAAGTCTAGGATTTGTGATGTTTTATGTAAGTCATTTACGTAGATGAGAAAGAGTAGTGGGCCTAATATTGATCCTTGGGGTACGCCGCATTTGATGGTTTTCAGTTTAGTTATGTTATAGTACAATCCTTGTTAACTGTTTTTTAAATAACTTTTAAACCAGTTAAGATTCGAATTTCGTACGCCATAATGATGAAGCTTTTTAAGAAGTATCTCATGATTAACTTCTTTGTATGTTTTGTTGCACTACGGCTCACATGCGGTGTTGTTTGATATATGACTGCTTCAAATTATAGACTAATTGGTATTCACTGTTTATCTGCTAAGAAAGAAATCTAAATTCACCCACCTATTCCTATATCGGAGTAATAGACAGGGAGCTAGGGTCTCAAAAAAAGGTAAAATGAACAACATTTTGTGGACATTTTGAAAAACAGTCCTTCTTATAGACCCTTAAAACAGAAACAAACTTCTTTTTACTGAGTGCAATAAAAATGTTTAGTTAAGTTTTTATTGCTTGTTAAAGTTTTGGGTATGAGAGTTTCTACTAGGTTTAAAATTTTCATTTCAATTAAAAATCTAAAGTTCTTAAAATTTTAAACCAACTATACAGGGTATATAAAGAAAAATACAAGTGAGATCAAACTTCTTAATTTCAACATTCTGATTACCAGTATTCATCTGTACAGTATGTCCGGATAAAAAGTAGCCCCAAGTTTTAAACATCTACAGCTTTTGAAGTAGTTATTTATTTTTAGCGATTTTTATATCATTAGATAGGTCTTCTTCTTCGCTATTCAAAAATATAAGATATGTTATCTGAAAATGAATAAGATCAAAAATATTTTAGTTTTCTTTTTCTGATACCGTCATTAACTCCATAATGATCAATTAACACAATTTTTAACGATGATGTTGTCTTTTGTTTCAAAGTGTAAATGCATTGTTTTCGCTAACTGCTTAGAATAAATCATAGAAAATGTTTCCGTGTAAAACTTGATACAATTTTAAAAAGAAACACACCAATTTAATGATTGCGATTACAACAAGAAAGTGTTACTGTGTATTCACAGCTTTATACTAACGTAGTAAAAATATATTATTTTTGGAGAAAAAAACATTTTTTCTGTTTTTCTTTGAATAAAAGTGTTCTTTTCTTTTGAAGAAACAAATTATTTTTTTGTTTTTTTGATAGATTAAAGTTACTTCAGTAAATGTAAATCTAGCCTTGTAGTTTTCATAGTGTTAGCCTGTTTAATGACATAGTAATTATTAAATGCATTCTATTGAAATATGTTTTTATTGATCATTATCGCAAATTCATGGTAACAGTTCCAATGAGTTCCCAAATAAGTTATTACAACAAACAAATCTTGGATTTTTGAATAGCCAAGAAAAACACCTATCTAATGATATAAAAATAAGTAGAAAAAATTTTTCAAAAGCTATAGATGGTTAAAACTTGGGGCTACTTTTTATCCGGACATACTGTATACGATCGAGGTGTCTTTGTTACAATATATTTATTGAAATAGCTTATATTATTACACCAATACGATTTCTTTTATGATTTGAAAAGAAATTACTGTTTTGTTCCTATGGCATTATGAATCATTATAATCATTATAAGCAGCAAACTTTTCCCTCGAGAGTAAGGTTTCTATAAAATGAAAAGAAATTTGTGAAAATAACGATTATTAATACAAAACCCGTAATAAAAAATGAAAATTAACATGTTTGGATGTTACTGTATTCAAAAAAGAAAATCACAATAACAATCGCCTTGTTTGTATACAGATGAGTACTAGTAATAAAAAATGCTAAAATTGATAAGTTTGAACTTTTTAATTTTTTTTTATACTCTGTATTAAAGAAAAGCTTGTGAAAAACTGAATACAGCGCATCCGGCTTACTGTATTGAAAACTTTTATTACAAGTTAATAGCTTTTATAAAGAAAAAATACAATTCATTATTTTTTTTGGGAATATTGTTGTGTGTTATTATCTAAATCCCGTACGGGAAATATTTTAAATCTTTAACTTTCTTAAAAATAATATTAGTTAAATTTAATATAAGTATTACATCGTTAGAATCAGAAAATCAAGAGCTATTCAAATATATAAGTTTTGTATTACGAAAATAAGTAATCAAAAAACTTTTGTCAACTCATCTTTATAAAATAATTGGTTAATTCCCAAAGGAAATTCTTTATAAAACCTTCGAAAATACTCTTTGATAAAAATATTTGTTGTGAAAATCATCAGAAAAAATGCTCACTTTTTTCCGGATGCGCTGTAGCAGGTATATGCAAAATCTCAATGTCTTTTGAGATAATCTCATTTGAAACTATAGTCACAGGCCCGTTTTTTTAATTTTTAACAGGAAATATCTCCAAAACGAGAAGAAAATCCTAAATACCTGTTTTACAGTGCTCGAAATTGTTTTTAAAGGCCTGGTGATATAATGATTTTCAATTTCAAGATTTTCCAATTTTTATTTTCCTTATTAGGTTTTTGCCTGAGTAAGGCAGAAAATCTTCCCGACACTTCCCCTTAAAGATTTGAAAAACTGTCGGTAAAGAATTTCCTACTCATTGTGGACCCTCCAGAACAGTTTTTGAAATGTCCACATGATTTCCAACAAAAAACGTACCCTAGCTCCCTGTCTCTAATAATAAATAATAAATCAGATGAGGTGCGGTCAACTCATCTACCTTTTGCAACAGTAATAGAGTTACGTTGGTAATCATTCAACTCATAAACTCATAAACCATTTTTGTGCTTATTATATTCTTTATATTGCTTATTTAAAGGCGTTATACAGGAAAAATAGGAAATGACTTACCTCAAGATTATCACGAATAATGGAATCACTACAACGATAAAACTTGCTGTTATTGACAAGTGACTTGCATATATCAAACATAATCTTTACTATTTTAGTCATCTCTTTGATGTGTCTTTTGATGTTTGTTGCTTTCTTTGCATGTCTTCTTATTGCTTCCAAGGTTCTAGTAATGTCATTTAAACCAAAAACGTCTGCCTTCTCAATCTGAATACAAAAATACTTTATGTATTGGCCCTTACTCAACCAACGCAGGCTTTCAGTTGTGATGAACTTCAATCATAACAATTAAAAATAGCAACCTGAATCCCATGTCCATACCAAACGAACTGTACGAGAGATAGTTCAATGCTATTAAATCTCATTGGAGGCGTGACTTATGGCTGATTTCAACGAATATGAAAAGTATCATTGCCTTCGTTAAATAGCTAATAGAATTGATATAACGATGTTTAGTGATTTAGTAAACTCAAAATCTTTATCGTGAAGCGCTTTCGCTCAAGTAATCGTGAGGGAACTAAGACATGCGCTACCATTGGCGTATCTTGAGGCATTATACTAAACTAAGGGAGTACGAATTGAATACTTCTTGGAAAAAGATTTTGCTTCAGGTACTTTAAGGCCACACTTTATACTTTTTGCATGTGGTTTACAGGGTATATTAAAAAAATAAGAAGTAGACTCAAATTTCTTGAGATTTTTTTACCCATTTTCTTCATGGTGAAATGTATGATTATTGAAATTTAGTTTTATACAGAAATGGACCCAGGCAAAGTTTAAGGAGTTGCAGAAATCAAAGGATGATAAAAAGAGAGTCAATGAAATCATCATAATAATCATCCTTTTGCGTTTTTTCAATGGGTGTTACTAACAGACACAACCAGCCCAAACCAACCAAAACCTAATTTAAGCTGCTTTGGCCCTCACATTAAAAAAGCTCTGTTTTTAAATGAAATTCAGTTATCCAATTAATTTAAACATACTGTTTTCAAATTTAAAGTTTATTTTTGCTAACTAGATTGCAACAAGCGCTATCATGTTATACTTGCACTACAAAAAAAATGTGGAGTGGATTATTGATATCTTTGGTTGATTCATGTTAGACATCTTTTAACACTTTTCTGTGCGTGTTTATTGATTTGAATGAAATGAATGAATGAAATATGTTTTTATACTGATCTTATGATGCCTTTTTTGCAAAGTCTAAAAAGTAGTATATATAGCAGCTATAAGTGTAGCTATAAAATCTATACAGTCAACTTTCAAATTTTTATTCATATATATTCTTTAGCTTCAGTTCAACTAGTTAACTGTTAACATGTTAACTTAAGGATACTGACCACCTTTGAGGCATGATTTTCTTTTTTCTCTATATTTCTTTATGAGTTTATTTTTTATTTATGAAAGTATATATATTCTGAAAGCATATTGAATTCCCTATTCATTCATGTTATTTTCATATTTTTTTTGTTTATTTGTAAACAATTATGTCCATTTAAATCTTTTGATACCAACTGTTTTCAACGAGAGTAAAGTCACCCATAGCTTTCACTTTTTTGAACGATTTTTGTACTAACAGGTAGCTGATATCCTTGTCTTACACATATTGCCTCAGTTTTTTGAGGTTTTTTTTCGTTGTTAATTGTTTTTGAGAAATTGCTAATTTTATCAAAACATCATCTTTTTTGACCAACTTTTACCTTTAAACCCGATTATATAAACAAATAGGCATTTAGAAATAAAAAGGAGGCAACATTTTGGGGTTGCATCATGTACGTTTCAGACAAAAAAAATTATTTCAATATCTCAAAGTTATGGGTGATGGGTGACTTCACGCTCCAGAAAGGAGGGTATGTAATGCAAATTTTCGTTCTGAGATAATCGAAGTTTTTTTTTAACAGGTAATCTTACGTAAACAAAAATGTTCGCATCTTTTTTCTTAAGTAAACAAACTGTAAATACATTAGAAAGAGAAGAAAAAACTGTATCCGATGATGTAATAAAAATCTTTTTGACAACAATTTGCTAAGTATCCTTAAAGGGGAACTATGGTCAAAAGTTTGTCATCAATTTTTTTTTAAATATCAAAGAGTTTGTCTGGGTGGTCGTTTTAAGCTATACCAAACCCGAACCTCATCTGCCGTTTAGTATAGCGAAAGTTTAGTAAAAGAAACACAAAATGTCTGATTGTGAGAGTTCTACTTAGATGGATTTATCAGAATTTTCTTGCGTTTTGATATTATTGATACTATAAATATTCAAAGTGACCTAATCTAAAAATGTTATTGATTTGACATTGTGGTAAGAATTGTTTCGCTACACAACACTACACAACACTACACAACACTATACAACACTACACAACACACTACAGTAGAGGATTTAGAACATAAGTATAATACCAGTAAGAGTGTTGACAATAATCAAAAACACATTAACTTGTGTCAATTACAAAGGAAAACTACTTAAAATTAATGTGTATACTCTCCTCCATATATTTTTTGCTTAGTTTTCAGGGGGTCTAAATCCGCGCCTGCACTACACAACAAAACATAAAACTATATTTACTTCTCAACACCCTTTTGTTTATTTTTTGCATAAAAAATTGATTATCGAATAAGTATCAAAAGAACTGCTTTCTTTGTAATAAAAGAAGTGTTTTGTTTGTGTTTACTATTAGAAACTATTAGATGTTATATAATACGCTGTGTATAGACAGTGAAAACAGAGTTATGGATGTTCGGTGATTACGTCACAGATGTGTTTTTCAAGAGATTTTGTAAATATTAAAAATGCAATATCTCGAGAAGTATATAAGCTTTTTTGAAAATCTTCGTTTTTTTAACTATTAGAAATAATCTCTAGAAGTTTTTGCGATCAAATATATTTTTTTACCAAACCTCAGTTCCCCTTTAAATCTGATAAAATACTTAAAACAGATCTGGGTTTAAGAACGGTTAAACCATAAAATAGCAGGGTGCTGACTATAGTAATAGGGTGGAGTGCACAGTGTGTTTTTTCCGGCACATAGTTTCCAGTGTATTTATCCAGTCAGGCAGAACCGACAGTATGCTACAGCGTTCAAAGTATAAAATGTTTTAAAGACACTTTACATATTTACGTTCACCTTTTCTTAATTGAGCAGAGAACGGCCAAAAAGCGTATCCTCGTTTCAAGTTTAAAATGATTTTCCTCATGTATGTATTAAAACTTTTCACGCACAGCCGGAATATTGTTTATAGACAATTATTATCTCAACACTACTAGAAAATCAATAAATAAATTGTCTTATGTTTAGAACAGCCAGATCAGTGTTTGATGTAGCACCACTGCAGTATAAAAAACAAAAACTTGCGTTTGCTATATCTCGCAAATGTGGCTTCTGGGTAATTGTTATCGTATGTTTTATTTACAGTATACTTGGGACGTTTCCAGTATGGTACTGTGATTTATGGTTTTCAGTATGTCTGATATTATAAATTAATTTGTCAGTTTTGAAATAACAACATTAAGAAATAAATTGAGGGATATTTGACTTGGAAGATCAATATAAAAAATAGGCATGATTCAAAATAATCCAAAATTGGCAACTTTTTGGCGAATCCTGAAAAATGTTTAGGAAAGAAGAAATTCTGTCAGAATTTAATGATTTCTTCTCTTAAGTTAATACATTGTATACGCTACTGTCACAAGAAAAAAGAAAAGGTTAAAAAGTATTATCAATTTTCCCTGCATTTCACGTAGGCGTACCCATTAGATTAAAAAAGGGCACATATAAGTTATTGCTCTAACCTAGCTAGGCCCTTGTCGCGTCGCCCCAAGTATTACATATTATATAGTATTTAATCATATTTTATGAAATCTTGAATTTAGATAGTTTAGCATTTCACATTTCAGATTTTTTAAACAACATATCTATTTTTTAAGGCATATTATGTATGTATATGCTGCAGTCTTCATAGCCTTCAGGCTCTTTTATTATGTCACTAAAATACCTGTTTTAGGAACTTTATATCCAAAAATAAGAATTTAAATTTCTTTTGGTTTAAATGAAATTTATTGGTATGTAAAACTAATGTATTAATTAACTATACTAATTGATAAATGATGTGCTGATTTCAAATTTGATTTGATTTTGTGATTCCGAAATTGTTTCCCTAATGCCCAATGCCCGAAATGAAATTTGTTTTGTCTTTTCCTCGTCTCTCCAGCGTTCTAAATTGTAAAGACATTAAAAAGACTTCGAGTAGACAAATGTTATGAAGGTACCCTTAGGTACTACATGCACAAAAAGTTTGGAGGTTGCACCTTAACGTGTGACGTCACAATCCAGGCTTGATACAGCGGTTTTACGTCACTTATTGACCCCCTGCAAAGACTAAATCAAGCATGATATCAACTTGAAACTTGCTGCACAAGATTTACACCCTTAGCTAGAGGGTACTTGACATAAACTCGCTGAAACGTCATTTTTTAACTGGAAAATATTATCCTAAATTGTGGGGTAGGTAATTTAGACCGATCATTGCAGCCGAACTACCAAGCCGACCATGTCAAACTGGGTGAGGTGATGATGGTTTACAGATAGTTTTTAAAAGTTTAACTTGATAGAAAAGGTCAAAATAACTGAAGGGAAGTCAAATTCCTTTCTTACTTTGGTAAAATAAAGTAACAACCCCGTCAATTATATTACTTAAAACTCCTTGCGAAGCTAATAAGACTCATGATATCAATTGATGTCCAATAAGTTTAAAGTTTACACCTGGGATTGCAGCAAAACCATGTTTGGTCAAAAACTGCAAAGTGACTGACCATCCGCTAATCGTAAATTGTGATAGAACAACACAAATCAATTCAATATTTATGGACGTTTTGAAGAAAAATGTAAAATAGCTGATATAGAGTTTAAAAATGTTTTTATATTTATTAAGTTCACAATAGTTGTATTGGAATAGTTGGTATATTAAAGTTTATTCAAAACAGAGCATTTTTCATTACAGGGCCAAATTACCTTAAAAAGGTATTCATATACCTTGGTTTTTACTAGTTAATACTAATTAATGCCTATTATTACTGATTCTTGCTTATGGTGACATAGTAACAAATTACGATGTAAATAAAAAGTTAAATATTATTCATCTTATTCATTTTCAGATAACATATCTTATATTTTTGGATAGCCAAGAAAAAGACCTATCTAATGATATAAAAATCGAACAAAATAAAAAACTACTTCTAAAGCTAAAGATGTTTAAACTTGGGGCTACTTTTTATCCGGACATACTTTAAAGGGATTAAATTTCGCGGGGATTAAATTTCGCGGTTCGGGACCGCGGGGATTTAATTTCGCGGATAAGTGAAAAATATAGATTTTTGCATAGTAATTTTAATTAATTTACTGAGAAGTAAAACTATATCTTTAAATCCAAATAGAAGCAAATGTAAAATTCTTTTCTAATTTTTAGGACTTGAACATAATTTTAAAATTTGTGGGGATTAAATTTCGCGGATGGCGTCTCTTTAAATATTTGAAAAGATTAAATTTCCCGGATTTTCGCGGATAAGGTCAAAATCCGCAAAATCCGCAAAGTATGGTATCGTAATAATCAACAGTTGAGTAAACTTTTTGAAAACTACAATAGATTATTACCTGTCAATTGAAATAAAAATAATATGTTGTATAAGGAAAGCAGTATGGTGAATTCCTTCATATCGTGAATAACAAAGAGTTTGTTCAGGGGCGGATACAAAATCTAACTTTACCCCTGCTCAAATGTGTAAAGTGATGTATTTTTTATGTGCAATAACATAGAAATAGTTAAAATAAACACTGAATTCTGAATTTCATCCCTGCTTAAAAGCAGCAACAGCAGGAGTCCTGCTGTTATAAACATTTCCTCCGCATACAAGGTCAGTCATTTTAAGCAAAACAATTTAACAAGCTAAAACTTACAGGTTCAAGGTATGGAAAGTTTTCTAAACCACAATTGCAAATATCTGTCTCGCTCCATGTAGCACCAGTTTCGTTAGAAAAAATACATGCCTTTGTAAAATTACCTTAAAATAAAAATAAGAAAAAAAAAAGTTATAATTTAAGTCTATTAATAAATTGAACTCTACAGTACTTTTAATAGCTATGGGGACAAGATGCAATCTCTGAAAATTAATTTAGTTAGGGTGTGTTTCCATTTTACTGGTTAATGAGTCTTGTTTATTATAGTTTTTGTATTGCGAACAAAAACACTTAGCTTTTGTTTCTTTGTCATTAACTCAGTTGACGAGTTAATGACCAGGTTACTTCAACTTAACCCTATTCGGACTGGGCTTTTGAGGGCTCCTCAAAACTGGGGGGGGGGGGGGCCGAATT
>JAUKWF010000453.1:0-12136 GCA_032356525.1 Eutonina indicans
AATAAATCCACTCGAAATTTTTGGAAACGATCATTCGCGAAAATAAATCCGCGCGAAATTTTTCAAAGTGCCTATTCAGTCCTTAATAAGTTGTATTTATTTTAGTTAGACGTATATTCGTATATGTAGCACAACTGTTTTAGTATGATGATATTTCATTCACAATTTTAATATTCAAAACGAAGTAAGATCTGTATTTCTGTGATACCGGTTATTTTACAGTTAGGAATTGATACTATTTTTTGTTTGTTCTGTTTGGTTATGACATTGTTTTTATGTTTCATATTATAACATTCTAATAATTATATTGCAATGTCGTTTAGAGAGGTTTAAAAATGTTGAAAAGACATTTTATGTCCGCAGAAATAGTCAGAAAACCCACAAAATAACATTATATTTTTAAGTTTCCTTAATATCTCTGAGACACATTTCAAGATTGTTTTCGCTGATAAACACTCTTACAGTAGGTTTGTTCCAAGAATGTTAGGACACCCAAAAGACTGAATAAGTTCGACATGTCTTGATAAATATTTATAGAAGTTTATGTATTTCTAGTATAAGAGGTTTTGGCCTTTCCATCTTACTAGATGTATACCAGAATTAGAGGCCAAGTCATCTTTATAAAAATGTTAACCTATCTTTTGTATTACTTATACTTATACTGGCCACCATCCATCATTATTTCTTAATATAATATATTTGATTATCAAGTGAATAAATTTACTACTTTATACAGGGTGTCCCAGTTAAAATGATACGCTTTCGCTGCAGATAAAAGTTATTTTTTTCGTGTATATAAATTGACATAATGTGACGGATATAACACATTAAAAACTAATTAAAAGATCTTTAAATAAAGACATTAAACAGTTTAACAGTTGCTCCCTTGATGTTCCAGTTAGTGCATCTTTGTTAATTATAAAATTAATCATCAGATTTAATTGATGTAGTAAAACTGATAATGGGTTTTTCATGTGCTTATACGTCACAGTATGTCAGTTTAAATATACGAAAAAAAATAAGTTTTTTCCGCAGTCAAAGCGTATCATTTTATCTGGGACACCCTGTATTTGGCTACAGTTCACTAACGAGCAAAATGAAGTTCATTCAACGTTGTTTAGACATTCTAATTATGTTATTATTGGCTTGTTTTGTATTTATTAATATTACATATATATCTGAGACAAGTTATTAGGTTTTTCTTAAAACGTTTTTTTTTAAACGAATTGTCTTTATAAAGTTCTAGATGTTCTTATAAATGAAATAAAATATTTTCTTATTAAATAGTGGTTCAAATACAAAAATACAATTAGTAACAGTGCATTCTTGCTATAAAACGATTTTCAAGGGAGCTAATGTTTCAAACTCACAATCAATTATTGCTATTGGTTCTTTTTTGATAAAGTCAAGGAAGAATATTTTTATTAGTGCTTTTTTTTAATTTTGTTAAAAAATAATTTGCAAACACAAAAAAACTGTCAATATTGCTTCATCTTCGTTTTCTACAATCTCTAACGAAATAAATATTTGACAATCAATAAATAGAATCTCCTTCCATATTCAAATCAACTTGTACAAAAGTATAAAGCTGTCTTATTTCTTTATTCAACACTTTGTATTGCAATGAAGATATGCCGTCTGTTAGAAATTCAGCTTGGGCGTTATTTAATTTGTCATGGCGGTTGGGCGGTGCTTCTTTAGAAGAGGCGTGTTTAATCATTTTGTAACGCCCTACATATTGCGATGGTCGCGTTAAAGTGAATCCGTTTTGAATAACACGTTTGTATAAATTGTCATCTTCAGCGCCCCATCCCCAGTAAGCGTTTGGGAAGCCGTTGACGCGTTCGAAATCCTGTCGCGTGAACGCTTCTACACCGCCGAATATCCCTGGGTAGGGTAGGTTGTAATTGAATTTGTCGACAGCGTGTGACATGTGACGGGGTGATGTCGGACATCCGTAATCGTTCATATCGTTTTCCGGTATCAGGTCAACGTCGTGGAATATAAAACAGGTGAAAGTTAAAGAAAGTTTCAGCGCCTCTTGGAAACCGACATTCATTAGTTTGCCTCGATTAAACGGATATTCATCGCTTTGCTCGATTACTATAATTCTATATGAATACTCTTGACGCTTCATGATGCTATGCATTTGACGTAAGAATACAGCTAAGTGTTCAAAGCGATCTCGAAACGGAATGATAATGGCTACTTCTTGTCTGGGCGTACAATCTTTGGGCGTCCACTTTCCACCCACCTCGACAAAATTCAACTCGTCCTCAAATAAACTTTTAAAGTCCAGTGAAGTCAGATTGACGTAAAGCGGCCCGACTAACTGATGAGACGGCCATTTACATACGTTTCCACTCGATGTGCCAAACAGTTTAATGAAGCAAATTTTACGTAATTCTTCTTCGGTTTCATAGAAGGAAGGCGAGGTGAGCGAGACAGATACTTCACTAAATTTCTCCTTCACGCAACTTAAATAGTTAGTGAAGAATGTTTGAAGAGTTTTGATTTGGTTTTCATTTAGTTTTGGTTTCGCAGGTTCTGTATAAGTAATCTCCGTCGTTGTTGCTATTTTTGAAGTAGAGATCTTCTCCGCAGTAATAGTTTCGGTTTCAACGCTCTGCCTCTTTTGATTCCGTACAGGGTGAGACAGTTGTGTAATTTCTTGTTTATGCTTTAACATAGTAGACGTCGGCGGTTTGCGAACATTGTTCGATATTTCCTTCCTAATATAACCAAATATTAAAAACAAAATCACACACACAATACAGAAGAGCACTATTTTCCATAGTCGAGTTTTTCGACGAAATCTTCGTAAAAAACCAAGTAACGACATTCTAATAGTATCAAAAATATTATGAAATTAATATACAAATTTTATAGAAAAAAAAACTTCAAGAAAAAACAATCATGAAAATAATTTAGACTATTGTAAATACACCGGTTAATATGTACAAGATTGTTATACACCTTTTAACTGAGACCTCCAGTGCTTCATTGCTAGTAAAAAACACATAACCTGTTTTAGGAATCTGGTAACTAATTGTTTTAAGAACGACCTGCTACTTTCCGAGTTGCTAAGCTACGTTTTAAGAATTTTCAACAAATATTCTACTTTATTTCATTCAAGAAAAAAGTTTTGTATAAATCTATTGTTTTTAACCATGTGTCCATCAAAAAGTATTTTCTCAAACACAAGTAACGATTTTTGCGGAGGTCAGCAATTTTTGTTTTCACATTTCCCAAACATGTACCTTTTCATTTAAATATCGACGCAGTTTTGCTACATGTTTTTAAATATTTTTACTATCAACTAAAACGTCTATTTTTAGAAATACTCGTCCACCGTGTGTCAACATGGTTTCTCAAGGCGGGAGTTTTGGAGTTTTTACCTTCAATTTCAATAGATGTAATGTTAGCTATTGGACATTACGATAAAGTGTAAAAAACACATTCTTGTAAAAAAAATTTGACAGATGACAAAAGCGTATTCGTCTGTACTGTCAAAAATCAAATATTGCGTCTGTCCTTCGTCAGTTCATTTGATAGAGCGTCCACTTTATATAGGGTTTAGAACATTTTGATAGGTTGCCTTTCCTTAGAAAAGTGTTTTAGATTCAAAAAGAAATTTTTTAAAACGACAACAAAATGCCGAAACTCTTTTTTCAATATATAATATTTTTATCATATAACATCTAGCCTGATGTTATTTTCTAGCCTGATAATATTTTTATTATATATAACTTTATACTTTTTACATATACTTACAGGTTTTGTATAAATAATAAAAATATATTTAAGCACGAATTTGATAGAAAATCTATATGATTTATGTACAAAATGATGAACGAATTTATTTATTTGTGTGATAACTTTACCCTCGCAACAAAAGTACCGAAAATACCAGGATATATCGTGTAGAAAACGAACTAATCATTCTCTTTGGGATGATTCAAAGTATCAAAGAAAAAGCTCTCGCTGTAATTCGACTTCACCTTATCCTCCCGTATGTAAAGCTGAACGTCTGGAAAGAGAATCAAAAGAGATTGACCGATGAATGAATGATGAATTATACTAAGCTTAAGGACTCATAATAGAGTATCTTCAGTATATTACATACCTTTATCGATTATGATTTAAGTGACTTTAAGACGTCCAATTTTTTAACACGTTTTTAAATAATCGGAGGGAAAAATCTTTATCGTAAAACAGTTTAAGTCCCGTAACCAAAACGTCCTTTCTAACTTCTGTTCCTGCACTTAGTATAAATGTACGATTTTACAACCACTCTGTCTGTCCTAGTTTGAGCGAGTTCACTGATAATTCAAAATGGTGAAGTGTTTTTTCATAGGACGATTGATTGTTCATATGTATTCTCGTCTCGTTGTAATATTTCATCGAACATTTTTATGAACCATCTTGAGCGATCAAATAGTTAGTTAGTCCACTTTGACTATATCTCACTTTCCTTGCTGTCTTTGCTGTCAACTTCATCAAAGATTATCACCGGTGTTTTCCTCCAATCACGTAGTAGATGGGAGTTGCAAAAGAAATTGTATTTCTCTGAAAAAAAAGAGAAAAAAGCTTATCGATGTCCCTTGTAAATCCTTTTGCCTATAATATCTCGTTGATTATACTATATATATCTTTAGAAAATTTAAAAAGATTTGTATTGATAAAAGAAAAAACAGGCTCGGAAAGGTTTATGAGAAAATTGCATAAGGCTTAGAATAAGCTTAATCATCCTTTGAAGAGCCACTTTCAATTGAAGACTTTTTAACAAGAACAGTGCAGTATCTGATTATCACAAGTTTTTATCAGTTCAACACTTATAAGCATATAAAGCTGAGAAATAAGGAATGATTCAAGCTGATACAAGGCATATTCTCAACGTCCTTTTCAAAAAGTAACTTCTGTAGCTTATCGTTACCAATAGTTACTAACTCCTTTCGAGAGCAAAGTGAATTAAAGGTGTTATATTAAGTAGCGGGACTACATGTTTTTCATAATTGGTATATTGAATTGTATCAAAACAATGTAAGAAATATTGTAACGACAATACAAAAGGGAAAAAACGCCCCCATTTTTTAAACGTCCCTCGAATAAAGCTCCCCCCCCCCGGAAAGTCGAATAATCTATTTATTCAAATTATTACGAAAATAAATTATCATAATTTACATAAATTATCATAATGTAAAATTATCATAATGTAAAATTATCATAATGTAAAATTATCATAATGTAAAATTATCATAATGTAAAATTATGATAATGTAAAATCATCATATTTACAGGCTTAAACAAAACAGAGAAGAAGTTACCCGTAATCAACTGATTAAAAAAACTTACATTCGCCGATTTAAAAAGACATAATTTCACTTTACAATATAAAGATTTACCTCAGTTTTGATCTAATTTCTTTTCGTTTTTTTCGCAAATCTTGTAATATTTCATCGTCTACAAATTCATCGTCCGATAGTTCTACTGAAAAAAAATAATTTAAAGCTCCATTATCATTTTTTGTATTGTCAGAATTCAAACATGTCGTTTTTGTACGAAAGTCTCTTATTTTTGTCTGTAATAAGTCAGACACATTCTAACTGTATCTTGGAGACTTTCTTACGGGAAATGTTTACTGTTTGAATCCTATCACGATAACATTCGAAATTACTTTCTATTATCAGGTTTGTTTTAAACAGTCCAATCCACATAACAAGTTACCAAAGCTCCCAAGTTCACAAAATAGTTATCAATGAAAAAATACCAGTTAACAATACACTGGCAAAAAAGATCCGCAGGAGAATATTAAGAGCCATTGTCTGTAAGAATCAGGAAAAAAAAGACAATTGAGAAAGTAATTTTTTCAAAAACTCCCGATATATATACTACGAATTTGAGCATTTTCCGTTTTTACAAATTTTTCCCGATTTTGTGGCAATTTCAAATTTCGGGATTTGTGGGGTATATTATAAATTAAAATTACCATAAATGGTCGAATTTAGATTTTTATGGTAGTCGCTTTTTCGAGAGGAAACTAAATCGAGAGAGGTGCTTATAAAAAAGTTCTTAATTCTTTTATTCAAACCTTTAAATGATGACAAGTATTTTTTTGTATCTTCTTTCACATAACCTAAATTAAAAAAAAATGTTTGAAATAACATATTTCTTAAACTAACAGACACTCTGATGATGGTGGAGCAGCCTCTTGTTCATAACGTAATGGGTGCACTCCCTGGGGTCGGGTCTCTTTATCCAGAAAAAAATGTTAATTTTAGGCATACATTTTGATTTTTTTCACCGTCCTGTGGTTTTTTATAATATTCGCTTTATTATCAAAACTTTCTCTCAAATTTCCTACTGAAACACTGAAATTCTTGTTATCCGCATTATTAATTCTAACTTTTTGTTTTCTGGCGTATACCGTGGGAAAATATGAGATAGGGGTCTTTCCATAAAGCAGTAGCAAATGCAAACAATGCAGCCTTAGGAATGGTTATACTAGACTACAGCTTGTCGAGCAGTAGCTCATTTAATACAAATGGTTTTGCACAAAAAGTTTCCATTAATAAGAAAAAGAGCAGTGTAAACCACACAAAAAGTCTGGGAGAACTCTCATAAAAATAAATTTTAGTTCAAATTTACCTTTCTTTAGCGTTCTTTCGACTTTAGTGGGCGTTGATGCTTTAGGGCGGTGCAGTGTTTGTTCTTCGACAGGCGAACGTAACTCAGAAGGCGGCGTGTATAATTCAGCTTCTTCAACGTATGTTTCGTCGTCAGGAAATAAATGTTCAGCAATCACCTAGAAGGAGACGAATTTCAAAATAAATTTACAACGGAAACATTTGTTTAAACAAAAAATTGACTTCGAAGATTTATTATTCAGGTGCGCATCCAACCCTTTGCAAACTAGATAAGCAAAATATATAAGGAGGAGAGTAGTGTACACAGTAATTTTAAACTAGCTCAGTAAGAACACGACTGTCGCTCTAACGTTGAATTAACGTTGTATGGCCGTTATTTGGATGTTGTATGGACGTTTAATTGACGTTGTTTGGACGTTGTTCCCTTTCGATTCCTGTGTTTATGTCAGTCCGTCAATGTAATCTAATAAGTAACTGATAAACATTTAATGGATGAAAGAACTACTAAAGGTAACTCACTTGCTTTATTACAGGATTGTGTAGGACGTCACTTGAGATTGAAGGTTTTGTAGATGCAGTAGACGGTTTATCTCTATTCACTAAGCAACTACGTGTTTGTGCTGACGCTGCGCTTGACACCGATGAACGTTTTTCGGCGGTTACATTTTTTATTATTTGTTTCGCGCGGTCTGTACACGGTTGACTGACGTCGTCATTTATCGCTTGAACGCCCGCGGATACTTTGCCACGGCAAATAGTGTGAATGTGCGGATGAACAATACAAGGCGGTAGGTAATCTTGTGGAGTTTTCTGACAACCGCAAGCTCGTAGATGAGGATTGTTAGCTAAAAATTCATTCTGAAAACAATCCAAATCCTCTCTATGAACTTGTTTAGGTGATTCTTTTACTTGATTGTTTGTGTTTAAAATATTTTCTGTTTCCGTAGCCACCTCTTTCGTCGTATGTGTCTGGTCTGGTTGATAGCCTGTAAGTTTATTTTTCTCTACTTCATCGTGTAGTTCACGTCTATAATTGGGAATGTCTTCTTTCATCTGTCTTTGCTCACTAGAACCGTCTACGGTGGTCACATATCGCTTCTCTGCTTTCTCGTTTCCCAAGGGTTTATAACGAAAGTGTGACAGCGGTTTGTTTACATTCGACTCAGCCGCCATTTCCATTTTTCGCACCAATCTCCACTGGTACAGAATGTCGTTTTCAGGTTTTGCTTGTTTTGCTGAAATTCTACTGTAAGAAGGAGGGTCGTTTGAAGATTTTGGAGCAGACCATGGGTTTGTTGTTTGAATGGTATACTGCTGTTGTTGTTGTTGTTGTTGTGGTAAATATGGTGGGTTGGATTTGTTTTGGTAAGATGTGATGTGTGATAGAGTAGTGCTGGTGTCATGATCAACTGAATTACAACTGCGTTGAAAGTAAACAGACATAAAATAATGAATAGCTGAGTAATCAAAGTTTCAAGAAGACTAAAATGTCAGGCCAAGATACAGCACAGAAACAACAAAAAAAGAATCAAAAATTTTTTAGATTAAAAAACTAGGCGAAGATCTCGTAGCTTGTCCAAGAAAAAATGATTAGGAATTACAACTGCTTTAATCAACCATTTGTCAAGGAAGTATAAGTAATTGCAAATTTTCTTTCACGATTGCCATGTAAAAGTGCTCCGAAATATCAGAAGATTAGTGGATTTCGATCTGCAAAATAACATTGACAAATTTACAATCTACAATTCACTTCGTTGGAAACATGTTACTGGCGACTCTTCTGGTGATGTGTGATGCACATTTACAAGAGTCGGTTTTCCATTTAGTAAACTTTTTCGCACGGACCAGTTTTTTTATAAATAAACATATTACGCAGTGGAAAACTGACGTTACGATGTTTTAAAATCTCACCTCATCTCTAAGAATTTATCAGCACGTGATTGCATCCCACCAATAACATCATCACTGCAACTTGATAAACGTCTCTTTAAAATAAAAAAAACAAGGAAATAACACCGTTACTTTGTACCATAATTTTAAAAGAAAAGCATTGATACTTTTAATAAAAGATAGTATCAGAAGCTTTTCTGAATAATAGATCTGGCAGTCTCTTTCCAATTCCACATAATTTGTTGAACCATTGAACCCTGTATATGAAAAGCTATACTGCGTGAAAATTTCGTAAAAATAAATCACATAATGTTTTACTGCCAAAGAGTAGTGGAAGGTGATCCTTCTATAAAGTTTGTTTTTGGTATTTTTAGTTCTTTAAAAATATGAATATATACTACACTATGTTCATAGGTCTTATTTTTACCAATACAACCCTGTCTGGAGATTTTTGAATGCCCGTATAAAAAATGTTGCAAGAAAGTATGTTTGGTAAATAAACAAGAATATTTCTTAACCAAAATAACCTAAATACCTGTGGCATGCTTATCTTTTGTTGCTGTGCTTTACCCAGCAACTGTGGAGTTGATGGGGTTGAAATATCAGTGTTGGGATTCAGTGAAGGAGTACTAGACATCATAGAGGAGGGAGATACGCCATTTTGTAGCCACCAGAACTGAGGTGTTGAAGCTGTGTTTGAAACATCTTTCTCTTCTCTCACTTGTCGAGGCAACGGAGGTTGTTCACGAAATCTTTGAACAAATCTAAAATAAATACCATGTAATCTGTATTAAAGCCATGTCATAAATGTACAACATGATAAAAGAACAAGCAAGATCGCACTTTTTGCTTATAATTCCATGTTTGATCATCTTCAGTACTACATCAAAACAGTATATACTTTTTTATTCTAGCACTAAAGACAGAGTAAACTGTAATTAAAAAAAAATAGATTTCAGCTACATTATAATTACAGATTGCTCTCCTCCTTAAGCTTGGACATACTTCTAGTATGAATATGTTTATACATGGAAAAGCTTTTGACAAAACTATTGAAGTAAAATCTGTATTTTTTTCCTGTAAAACGTTATTGATTGGACTTATAACATTTCTTTCAAATCGTAATAATGAATGACATTGTGTTTTTTTCTGAGCGATAAATGATCGATGCATAGATCAACACCTTAAAAATGTGATCGAAAATCACAATCCTGCACTGTAGACGAAGTGTGCAAAAAATGGTTGTGAGAGACATTTTGTTTCTTTTTACTGCACTTTCGCTATGCTACGCGGCAAATGATGCTCGGATATGACGTCACAACTCACAAAACTAAAAACCGCTCTTATTCCGTATTGAATAAAAAATAGATTGTTTGGCATAGCTTAAAATGACCACCCAGACAAACTCTTTGATATTTACAAAAAAAATCGATGACAAATTTTTGACCTCAGTTCCCCTTTAATACTATAAACTTACTTTGATAACGTTCCATGACGTTCTATGTAATCTTCAACACTGTGTTCTTTTTGTTTAACTACTGCAGGAGGTGAAACGTGTTTTACTGGCGTTTCTTGGAAACTTTGTAGAGTGCTCGGCCATGACTCATCAAATTTACTCGATCCAGATTCTTCATGCATTATTTCTTCAATATTTTTGAGCGGGTCATTACTCAAAGATTCTTCTATTGTTTCCACGAGATGCGCTGTAGCAGATTCAGTTGAAATACCAGATGTCAAAACAACCTAGAAAACATTATTTGTAATGAGTTTTTCATTAGTTTTGACAAGTAACAAAGAAGTAGTAATATATACCCTCCATGTACCCGGAATGGGTCCTACACTCGGATAGAATCTATCTAAGGATAGGAAAACCACAGAGCTACCTTGACAGTGCGGACGCTTGTTCGCGACACGTCTAGGGTTAATGCAACGGTACTCGAACCACACGGGAAAGTCATTTACTATCGCAAGTGCAGCACCTGAATGAGTACCGCTACGCACCCCACTGTCAGCCACATATACATGTCACTCTTACATGGTGGTACCTATTTTCCCGGGCGAAGGTACATTCAGTTGCCAAGCGAATCGAGCCCCGACCTTCTAGACGGAAGTCAAAGGAGATAACCATCACACTACTACACCCTTCAAAGTGAGAAGATTTTCAGTTAAATAACAATCAACTGTTTATTTTTGATTTGATGTCAATAGATAACGAGATGGTATATTTCAGTCAGTTCGAATTCTTTAAAAATCGTTTTGAGCAAACTGGTTTATTGTAAAAACCCTTCGATATCTTAAAATCTATTGAGCTTGAAAAAAACTGAACAAAAAACAGCAAAGGGCATTGTTCTGTCTATTTTTTGTTCAAAAAGATTATACATACTGTATTTCTTGTCAATATTTGAAAAACAGACAGTTTTGCCAGTGCAGTTTTTCGTAAATTTTGTTATGTTGCTTCTTTGATCAATCGCATTTTCAGAGAGATTTGCCTGTGTGTTTTGTAGAAGCAATTACACTGGTTACCTTGACCAGACTGATGTTTATAGCATACGGGGCTTATGGGGCTTATTTTGTGTCAACCGTTTAAAAAAAATATTATGCTATAGCTTACATGGTCTTTTGGGCCTTCAATTTTAGAGGATGGATAGTAAAATTCTTTCTTCTTGGTATCTCTGAAGTATAAAGCGTAAATGTTTTAATATAACAAACAAATATATGCTCCAGCGTAACAGTAGAAAGTAATTTTACTGACCTTAAAAATGGATTTTCACTTGTAAACAATGATAACTTATTTTCATTCATTTCATTTTATATCTAATGTATGAAAATAAAAAATAATGGAAAATATTCTATTAAAACTTAAAAACAAAGTATATATATACAACTGCTTATATAAAAGTAATAATTAATCTTTAGCTGCTTGTTTCATATTTTATATATACAGTAGGGTTTTTGCTATACCTACCTGAAAACGGGCTGGAAACGCCTGATGTGTATTTTTATATATGGCTCAATGAACTCCAGGATATTAAGGATACTGACCACCCCTTGAGGCATGATTCATTTCATCATCTTTTTTGACCAACTTTTACCTTTAAACTCGATTATATAAACAAATATTAGGCTTTTAGAAATAAAAATGAGGCAAAGTTTTGGAGTTGCATTATGTACGATTCAGACAAAAAAAATTATTTTAAATATATAACAATTATATATCATTAGAAAGAGAAAAAAAACAGTATCCGATGATGTAATAAAAAACTTTTTGACAAAAATTGGCTAAAAGGGGTGTTCAGTTGTTTATTGACATCTGTAACGTGTAATGATGACTAAATTGGAAGATGGCTTAATAGCAGAATAATCCATTCATGTAAAAATATTTTTTTCCCTCAAAGTGTGACTGTCAGCAGGAAATGTTGATTGATATTCACTATCAATTAGAGGGGCCGAAATATATATTTTAAGGAAAAAAGAATAGTACAGGGATAAACTTCTATGAATTTTCTATACCCTCTTAAGGCAAGCAAAAAAAATGTCAATTTTTACATTTTTATATCATAATGAAGAAAAAATCATCGTCTTTCTTGTGATATAAATAT
>JAUKWF010000454.1:0-12117 GCA_032356525.1 Eutonina indicans
TAAACTTTCGCGGGAGAAGGAAAAAATTAGGTTAAAATTAGTTTTATTCGATATTTTTGAGTCAATTTCCGCAATTATAAAGTGCTTTTCTTGTTTTTTGAAGGTCAGGATTTGGAACTCGATGAGAATTTCTTTAGATTTTACTTTTTTTGGAAATATATTTCGCGGGAATTAACTTTCGCGGAAAAGGCCAAAAAACGCAAAAACCGCGATAGTTTCTTCCAGCGAAAGTTTCTTCCTTTAAAGTACACTAAACGTTACAAAAACCATACCATTTTTTGACAGTGCTAGCTCAACCCTTTCTATTGCTTAAGTCAGCAAAATAACTTCACCTTTTGTGGTCATGAAAATCGCTATAACTCGATATATAACAACCCCATTTTTGTATCAACTTATCGGAACTTTCCATTTCATCCACTTCACCCCGTAAAACCATCCTGAAAAGTTACCTCGGGATGTAAACCTGTACAAAAATAACAATGAAAGTTTATCTAGTATAAGGTGGTACGGCGCTGTCTATAATATGTCTGGTCTAAATATGGAAAAGCTACATTTGCAAATAATAATAATTGTATTATTCAGTATATATATATATATTTTTTTTTATTTATTATGAAAAAATACAACATAAAAAACTCGTTAATGAATCAATCAGTCAATGTCAATAAAGGGGAAATATTCCACATGTCATTTATTTCTATGATGTCGTGTTGAATCTTTATGTAAGATCAACTCAGATATAACACAACAAACATTTCACCAGTTCACAAATTCACTTAAAAATTGGTCACGGAGTGTTGTTTTATTTTAGCAGAAAGAGCACGCGCCATGTCAATAAAAATACTCTTCTACTAAAATGTTGGTCCACGTGTCACCCTAACAAAAAGTTTAAATCAATTCCGCCATTATTTCGTTCCGAACTTTTGATTATGAAATGACACTCCATCTTTTGTGGTCACTACTACTGAGTAAACCACCATCAAGCATATCAACACAATATGAAAACATGCAACAACCACGCTACTCTTCCACCTTGATATCGTTTATAATTTCATCGCTGTCGACAGGCCGAGTTTGTTCGTCGTCGTCGTCGTCAGTTTTCGGTAACAACTTGTAGTCGGTGACAGTGATCGTTACACCGTTGACCGTAACCGGTATTTCCCGACCGTTCTCGCGATCTAAGTTCTTCAATTTGACCGAATTGCCACCGCTGTAAAACAGAAAGAAAGAAATCGAAAACGTCAGTTTTAGAACAATAATACAATTTTTGTATCAATAAGCGAAGTACATTTTTGAAACTTGTCATTGCATACATTAATTACGAAAACTTTCGGTCGAAAGCTTGACCGAAAGTTTGTAGCGCCGAAAATTTTAGAAAAGTGAATTTTTTTTCTTATTTGCTTTTCAATCGTTATTTGGCGCAATAAAGTCTTTTGAGGGCTTCCGTTAGGAAAATGAAGTATTTAAGTCTATTCTGGACATCAGATTAAAACTAACTTTTACTTAAAGATTTTTTCGTACGATTCTTTTTTTAGAAATATCTTAGGCATATGTATGCAGTACAAAAATTATCTTAATTTATGCTTTTCGCTTTCAATTCACTGTTCGTATCACATTATCTTGCAAAAGTTAGTCTATTTAAGTTTCCCCATTCCCTTTTTATGTCGTAAAATCTTGAAAAATTGATTTATAGGAATAAAAATATGACCGAAATATTTGACCGAAATATTTGACCGAAATATTTCGCCGAAAGTTTTCGTGCTTAATGTAATGGCTTTAAAGCAGAGCATCGCGCACAAGAGTTAAAAATAACTAAATAACTACTAGCCAATCAGAAGCAAAGAAAAGTCGTAAAAAGTTCTATTTCACTTCGAATTGAAATGTAAACAAAGTTTTTCAGATTTTTATTATTTGTACAAATATGCAACACTGTGGCATTCGCAAGAAGTGACGTCATGATGTATATACATAATTCATTGAAAACTATCACACCAAACTAGTCAGGAACTTTCCGCTGTTTGTCAGCGCTACTTTAAAATTTTTTACAAGTTCACTTCAAACAAGTATAAGGTAAGGTTATGTCATTATTTTCCGTGGGCGAACAAATCTGCATACACGGAAAAAATTTATTAGCGAAAAAGAATATGGTAAATGAGGCCACTGTTAAATTTCCCACAAATCAAAAACAAAACATGTCAGCTGAAACAAAGGTTATCGATTTCGAGTTTTGAAAAAGCTGTCAATCAGATAGCAGTTATTTTGGATAGAGTACTAAGTTTTCTTTCTTTAAATGTTATATTGGTTAATACCATACCTTCGTTTTGGTCTTTTACCGCCCGAGTTATATCGTTGATATTTATGATTGGGTGGCGTGGGCAGAGGTAAGGGTGGAAATGATGAAATGATTTGTTGAGCCACCATTGTCGCTGTCACACGTGGCTTTCTATAAGAGAGGAAATATAGATTCTTTATAAAGAACATTCATAATATGCTTTAACTTTCTGAAGCAATGAGTTATATAATTATAAATAATTCTATAAAAAACTCCCTTTAATAAGCGTTGACTTTATCAGTGCAGTAAAATGAGGTTTTAATAGTTACGATAAGAAATATAATAGATAAGAAAGTTATACATTGAAAACCAAAAGTCACGTTAGAACAGTTATTATAACTACAATGAAAAATAAAACCAAATGCCACATTACATGACCACATCACATAACAAAACATAAAAGACATGTTGTATGATGATGTATATCATGCACAAAAATGTGACGATCGCACAGTTAGCGATCGCACAACACTCAAAACTATCCCTTCGATGATGCATTATAATGCGAGAATTGTTGAGAAACAAAAAATAGGAGTGTTAGCAGGGTAGGGGTATATCCAGCCCTATTTTTCTACATTAATCCCTGAACCAATTAAATTCCGATGAGATAAATTTACCAAGGGAAATATTTGTGGGAATGAATGACATTCACGAAAATAACCGCAACAGCGAAAGGTACAGTTACGTTTTGCAGAACCCAAGTTCATTGTTGCAGGAACTGACAAACCCTCCATTAGTCTAAGTAATAAAATAATTACAACATGTATCAAAACATTTTCATTTCTTTCATTTAAAAGGTTTGTTACAAACAAATCAAATAATTGATATTTACCTTGTGGAAGTACCTTTTCGTGTATCACAGATTTCACATTTGAATGCAGCTGGTATGTTTTTGTATGTACACACAGAACATACCCATGTTCCATTATTATCCATTGTTGTATAACAACATTCAAAACTTCCTCAATCTCTCAAGATGTGTATATTCTTTAGTATTTATGATCGCTTAAAAATAAATAGCATGTCATAAAAATATCTAATATACAGTACAGTTTATTGATAAAACAAACATTTCAATTATTTATTAATTTAATAATTACTTTTTCATAACTTTTTTATTGCCAATAACTGCAGATCAACCACATATTACGTCAGCAAGATTGCTGCAAGTAAGACAGTGAACAAAGAATCGAATAGCAATGACGTAACTGTCAACAAAACGTAGTAACAATAATAACGTCTAACGTTGCAACTGATAAAAAATATGGCAGTGAAGACAAGACTTGATTCCATAACTGAAATTCTACGTGAAAAGGGGAATCTCACATAAGTGAACATGAGCATTCGCTCACTTGAGCGATTAAATCGCTCATTTTTCAGTACTATCGTATCGCAGTATCGCTCAATTGAATAATTTAATCGGTTATAATTTTAGCACTCACATGAGCGCTCATATGAAAGTTCAATTTAGATTCCCCTTTTCGCAAGGAATGTATATAGAAGGAGTAAAAGTAAAAGAAAATATAATTATTTTTAAAATGATAGTTATTTGATAAACATAACACATATATTTTTTTAAAGTTAACTTTTCCAATGATTATCTATCTGATCTATATATTTCCATAACATATATACAAAATATAATTAAAGGTAAAAGATACAGTAATTTTGATACATTTCTGCCATCACTACAGAGTGTATGGAAAAATACCAAAAGATTAACAATATGATAAACAATGAAATAATATAATTCCAATGAAAATTGTGTTTTGTATAGAACTGTACATACTTAATTCTTCTTTCTTTTATCATATTTGACGTTGATTATTTTTCTCATACACCCTGTAGTTTTAAACACCTAACTGTAGAGAGAGCTGTATATATTTCAAAAGTAGTGCAAAATGTTATACAAACGTACCTAAACATGTATAAAAATGGTGATTACACGGTACAATATACGGTTAATAAGAAAGACAAAAAATATATCGAGACAGGGAAAGCCACATATTCAATAATGTAGCCAAATAAACAGAGACTAGTCACACTAGTTAAAAAATAAAGTATTGTCATATTTTACATAATGAGTGGCGTGGGGAATTGAGGGGGAGTTAGGCTCCATGCTATATAAAACAGACGATGTGATACATGAACAATCTCAATGCAAAAGATATGATGCGCAGGTAAAAAAAAAAATGAAACAACAGAAGTAACAGGAGCGATTGCTGTTACATGTTATATCAAATAAATATAGTTAAAACCAAAGAATGTCTAATCAATACTTAGATCTTATGATTGACTTTAAAAGAAATTATTTTTCTGTTTTACCAGATGAATATTTTTGTTTACTCCCGAGATAGTTCTTTCATCATACCATCTTCCATATGATAATAAACAAGAATGATGAGCAGAGCGATCAGTACGAGAAGAGGAAGGATGTATTTACAATACCCCATTACACCCTTGGAAGGTTTATTTGTTTTTGTTGAAGTTTGATTGCTTTTCAACGTAGTGGTGGTGGTCTTTGGAATGGAAGTAACCTTGCGATGTGGTGTATTCAAAGGCCTTCTCGTCAAGTTGGAACCATCAGGAGTATATGATCTTGGCGAAGAGAAAGTGTAATTTTGAGATGGTGGATAATCAACAACTTCAATTGCTTTTATGACTAAAATATTATTAAAAATAACAACAACACTATTATATATTACTATTACTATGAAACACTTTGACTGTAAGTTTATTTTTTTGTATATATAACTAATTAAAAGTTAAACAGTTTAACAGTTGCTCCCTTGTGATCCCAGTTAGTGCACCTTTGTTAATTATAAAAATAATCATCCAATTTAATAGATGTAATAAAACTGATAATGGATTTTTAATGTGTTTTACACTTCACAGTATGTCAATTTGTGTATACGAAAAAGTAACTTTTATCTGCACTCAACGTGGAGTATCATTTTATCTGGGACACCCTGTATACCAAAGTTGTGAAAAATGAAAATTACTTGCTCTACGCTGAAGGTCAGCAATACAAAGCTGAATCACTGGTAATTGGTGGAAAACCCAGTAAAATGGAAGTCCAGACCAAACTTGTGACATAGCAATTAAAAAAGTCAGATATGTGTACATTCTAAATATTTTCCATCTTAAAAATGCTAACAAGCGAGATAAAATTATGCTAAAAAAATTATGACATCTATGTGAATTTTACTTATTTATGCAATAAAATATACTTTAGTCAATTTACCTTCAGTTTTGTTTTGTGTTACTTCAGTGACTTCTTCTGAATAACTTTCTCTGTTCTGCACAACTTCACCATCTGTCATCAATTTGGCTAAAAAAATGTTAAAACATCAGTTTTTGATCTATATTGTGTTATGTTCAGTTGTATATTTCCATCTATAACTTTTGATGCTTACTAATTTAGTAGCTGGCTTATTAGCAGGGTAAAGAAAAATCAGAAAACACTCTTGCTGCAAAATATTAGACATCCACAATTGGTAGTATTCCGTAATTGTATGAGTTTTTTATTAATTTTTAAATTCAAATTTGATTATCAAAGCTCTTATTAGGTAAAGTAAAATAGAATAATATAATACATGGATGATTTTATATACATACCTAATTTTTTCTCATACAAAGAGCGTGTTGTAGATGTCACAGGTCCACACTTGTACCCCAAACTTTCTAGAGATTTCTTTAATTCAACATTTGATAAACTATCAAAATCCATCTTTTCTGATTATTCTCTAAAACCAAAGCAGCAAGATTAATCGCCACTTTCCGTCTGTTAGTAGAAACCATGCATATAAGCATTATAATAACAATCAGTTAAACTATAATTAGTTTTGGGCAGTCTGGGGAATTGATGAATAAACGGAAATAAAGATATATTTCAATATAAAATGTAACGTATACAGTTTAAAGAGGATTAAATGAGATTAAAATAGTTACATCATCAACAGATAGTATCGTATTCGTTTGTTAATTTCAAAATGGTAGCTCTAATGGAAAGTCGTCTATGATAAGAAGTATCAACGGTGGAGAGTCAAAACATTACAGCACAATTTAAGAATTGGTCACAGTGTAAACAATGCGTTAAATTCCCTACAGGCTAATTAAAACGGTAACCATTGTATCGTATCGACGAAAAAGTGTTCAAAAAAATGTGTGTAATTCATTCTAATTTGGTATGATGTTGGGTTAACACAGGATGTTTTTTATAAAGACTCAGAATGGCCTGTATTTTGTTATGATCCACAATTAGTCGCTGATCCGAGTTATGTCCGTTCACTATATATCCTATATTGCACTTATCCCTAAGGCAGCCACCAATAATATGTTGCGTTCGGGTCCTCCGACTGACTGTGTTTTTCGTCAAATTCCTGATTTGGAGAAGCGCTATAATCTTTGGGTTGTTTTTTATATGACGGGCGGCTTTTGGGATTTTCTCAGGCGGATTTGGATTCTGCCAAAACAAAAAAATATCTCAAACGGCAAAAAGCGCCATTATTGGGCAGATTTCGGATTCAGCGCCATAGGCCTATAAAATATCGCTAACGCTAAAGCGTAATTATTGGCCATATCGTTAAATCAGTAGTGTTCACGTGCTCACACAATATGTTTGCCTGGTTAAGTTGTTGTTATGTTGTTGATTATTGAATGATTTTTAGTTTTGTCAAAAAGAGTATCGACTTGATATGTCGATAATTTAATTTTCAGAAAAACCCGATTAAATTTCCTGCCGACTCAAAAAATATCCCATTTAGGACCCAAACGCAACATATTTTTGATGACCGCCTAACTGACATCAATGAAGTCCATTGTTTTTTTATGCGGCCTGAAATGCTATGATGACCACCAAGCGTAATGAATTTATTCTAATTTCATCTAAAATGATTTCTCATGTAAACGCAAAGTGATAAAATAATTCTTTGTGATCAATTTTAATTTTGCCTTCCATGTAAAGCTAAAGGCCCCCTCAGTCAGAATCAGTGCAGTAACCTACAAAATTGAAATGTACATACTGTGGCATGCAAAAGCGATCTTTAATACTTTCTTTACAAAATTAAATACTAGTGGCAAAATACTACAACTTCAAAATGTAATACTTTCTGTTTACCAAATGTCTACCTGAACCTGTCAGCCTGTCTCGGAAACCCAAGCGCGTAAAATAACCTAAATTTTGTTTTTTTTGTTTTTTTTTGAGGTTGCTCCACTTTGTCGCGCGGCGCGATGTGAGTTATGCACTCGCCATGTTTTTTTTGTTTACCTCAAAATGGTAGATCAGACGGCATGTAATACAAAATAAAACAATAACAACAAATCACAGCTACTTAAAACATTCCACAAACAGTGAGTTACCAGTGAGTGAGTGACAGGCAGTGATAAGCACATTTGTCTATATTTGATTTAAAAGTTACGTTGTCTATAGTTATGTCTAAACTTAATATATAGCTAGCGTAACATCTGATTATTATGAAAATTAATAAATAATTTGGGTCGAACAATGCAATGGAAGTGCGACCTCTTTCATCCATTTCAAGAGGAAGTGGCAATTTATCTGGATGTCTCTGTAATGATATTAAACATGGTTCAATGGTAAGTACCAATTTTATCTGTATTGAGCTTCATAGTTTTTATACAGTAGATATTTAAACTTAATCTCGAATCTTGAATCTCGGATCACCCTCTATACCTTTACAATTCAAGTATGCACTACAAAAATAGTAAAAAATGTATAATTAGTTATTATGCTATCAATAAAATACTGTGTGCAGGGTTAATGTTTCTGTTTATTCCTTTATCGTTAATTCTTCCTTTCTTGTTTCTACATATCTTTCCATCCACTCGTTCACTTTCTATCGTCCTTTTTTATTCGGGAAATAACAGAATATTTTATTGTCTCACATAAACGTATGTTAAATATCAGCCGCTCTATCTTCAAGATAAAATTCATTATCCTTCCTTGTTTCATAAAAATTAAAGTAATTAAAGTTGTATTAAAAGCGCACGAGCCATTAGGGAATAATGAACAAATAAGTATTTATGCACATCATTTTTATTAGTTTTCTATTCAAATTTATCCCTCATACAGTTTTATACGCAAACTCACTGTTCCGTCGTAAAAAATAACATATCATTTTTAAGAGAACAATGTTAAAACTTTCAGCCAGCAACTTTTTACCAGTAATCATTAGTTGCGTATTAATCACACAATGTTGTTAAACAGCATTGGTAATTTGCACACACGATAAAATGACATGCATAGCAGAAAAGCAATCCGATAAGCAAAGTATATATTTTGGCTAACACACTATGTAATGTTGAACTTGTAGTTTTTAGTTTTCTTTTCTAAAAAAGCCTAAACATATTCTTTAGAGTGCATCACACGTATTTGTAACAAAAAATTGTCAAAATTATGTTGTTGTTTTTTTCATAAAAAGATATCTTCTTTGACTATATGTATCCCCGTGTGGCTGTTTCTCGTAACTGAACAACCAAACCGGTCTGAAATAATTTTTTTTTCAAATATTCCAAAATAGGAACAAAGAAATATAAATTGAGATAATAATTCATATTTTAATGATAAACTTTCTTTGGCAATTCACTTTAATCAGGTTACACAAGATACAAAAAAAAAATTAATAAATTTAGAATATACTGTAAAGTGGGGTGACGTGGATCACTCGGGTGATTTGAATTAGTCACTAAAACATCAAATATTTCTTGCTTGAAATGATATTTTTTCTTCATTTTTTCAAATTCTGTTCGCCATCCATCCATATAAAAGACCAAAAGAATATTATGTTAAAATTAACCTTTTTCCTCAGCAGTTGCCTTTCATATTCATAAATTACTATTTCTAGTAAAGTTTCAATCAAATTTCAGTAAACATTGGAATACAGTAACTTTGGGTGTTTCTACCAAGCAGCCAAAAAAATTAAGGAATACATCTCAGTGTTGTTGTTTTTGCGTGGGTACCTAGGATAACCTGATAACAGATATGTAGATGCAGGAGCTGTTAATGACAGTTACTTTAAGATTAAAGTGTACATACAATTTTGGACCAGTGGCCGAGTGGCTAAGGAGTTGGCCTGAAGATCCAAAGATTCCCAGTTCAACGCCAGGCACTTAAGGCTTTTTTGGTGGTGAAAATTGCTAATACTGCTAATTCCATAAGGCTCCTCGTAGGTGTTTCGCGTGTTAAATGGCCTCCAGTGTAAACAATTACACAACTATAGATGGTCTGGCTTATCTGGACTAGCCACTATAAATATACAACATTACATTACATTCCCTACACCTAAATGACCGCTGGGATAGTTAGTTCCCCTTTAAGTTTCAATGTTTCAACATCCAACATACCTATAAGTTGTTCATTCTATCATTAGTGTCATACATCAGTATTAGCTGGCAGTTTATGACTTGTATACGGTAGTCTGACATTGGTATGTCCACATGTTTGAAAATCGCTTTACTTGCTGTACAAAAAAACTTTTATGTATGAGTTAGATCTACATATCTGTTATCAGGTTATCCTAGGTACGCAAAAACAACAACAACAACAACACTGAGATGTCTTCCTTAATTTTTTTGGCTGCCAAGGATGCGAAGACAGAATCAACCAACTTATAGGTATGTCATTATAATGGATAATGGCTATAGATATTTTTATGTTTTTTTGTGTTTGTCACAAGAATAATACAAAACAAAAGTGCTTGAAAAACTCCTATTCCAAACATACATTTTATGAAAGAAAACAGGATCGAAAACAGCAACGACAACTTGTTTGTTTAATTTATCAGGCAGAATCTCTATTCTATCAGGACAACACAACATTTCATCTTTAGCCTTCGTTCTCATGCATGACTTCCATTTTTGTGATCAAATGATAACTTTTAACTTATTTGTCCATTCGGTAATCAGAGTCACTAAGTTATTTATCACCTTAATGCTAAAATAAATATGTCAGTTTACTAAACACGGAGATGTAATTGTACAGCTAATGCAGTGATGTCAATGAGGATGTCAAGCTAGTGTCGATTTCTAGCAGGCTAGCAGGCTTGTCATTCTAGAAACAGCAGGTGATCTGCCATTGTATCACCTCCCAATAACGAGGCGATCGATGGCTCATCGTATCGTGCAAAAATACGCAACAAACAAAGTAACAGTATAATACATTGGTTTCTTTTACGTTTTTCAACTTTCCATCGATGTCCTTAAAACTTCTGTCGCTATCCACTTCCTTTAACAGCTTTAGGCTATTTTGTTTTTATTAATAAGCTAATGTTAACGTGATGTTTTTTATAAGAATGAAGATAAGTCTTGATAATTTGTAAATAAGCACAGGATCACCTCTTTATATCTAGGAGACCGAGCGCCTCAGAATGACAAGCCTGAATAGGCGTTTTTGTATTTTAGTTTTAACTGTGATTTTCGTAACTCATGATTTTCCTTTTTCGAAAATACGTCACTAACTTTCTTAAACAGAGAAACAAAATAATACGAAGATCCCTTACTAAACGTTACTACCTTAAGTGGATAAAATTTCGCGTGGATTCAATTTCGCGGTTTTAAATTAAATCTTATTTTAAATTAAATCCACGCGCAATCAATAAAAATTAGGCCGACCGCGAAATTAAATCCACGCGAAATTGAATTTTGAAAAAAAAACTTTTAAAGGGTAGAGTAAAAAACAGAAAAGTTTTTGATTTTATCATAAATGCATAAATGAATGCTTGTTACATAGTTGTTTTGAGAAGATATAGTAGAGCATCTCCAAATTATACTTTTAATCTATTTTTCAAAATTACTTTTATTCGCTTGTCCGCGAAATTAAATCCACGCAAAATCAAAAATTTCGGTCGACCGCGAGATTAAATCACGCGAAATTTTATCCACTTAAGGTAGTCAGCCTAATACATACAATAACTAAATTACAGACATTTTATTGGAAAGAGATTATCTGGATTTAGATTTTGTAGAAATCTCAAACATTAAGTTTTTAGTTTTTGAAATAATAAAGTTTCAGTTGCAAACAAATGGAAAAATAGAAAATGAAAAGGAGGCAGACGTAGTAACAAAATATTATATCTAGTTTTAATTTGTATTTATTTAACGAATATTTTTATGGATAAAAAAACATTAGTTGTTTTTGTTATCAGCAAAGACTCGATTATTTCCTTTTGAGACAAGTTACTCTATATATATATATATATATGTTACATTTCATGACGTGTATTTTATTGTTTTAAAATTATTGAATAAAGGAGATATTATTCGCCTCGATTTTTTCAGATATTTTTCTCTGAAAAGATAATCTGGCTGATTTTTTAAAGGTGTGAAAATATCTGTAGTACAATGGAGGGCTTTTAATATTTATAGAATTTCTTTTTGAGAACCTGGTAAATTTTTGATGATTGAGACTCAATGAGAAATTATTACTGTTTGTTTGCAGAAAAAGAGATTTACCCGGAGAAACAACGCATTCTTTTGGTTCCGAACCCCTTTTAACAGTTTTGTATATTTGACTCATATCGTTTGTTGTTTGTATAGACTTCAGTCAAAAGTATATTTTCTATGTGTATCCAAAGTTTTTTTTCCATACATAATTATGTTTGATTAAACGGACATCACTGATTCAAAAATGTTTTGTCCGCTTATTAGAAAGCTGAGCCAGATGCAAAATGTTTTGTTCGTTAATTACCAAATAACAAAGACGAAAAAGGATTTTTCCAAGGATAAGAAATAGTATTTTGTCCAAAACCAAATATATCATTTAACTG
>JAUKWF010000455.1:0-12108 GCA_032356525.1 Eutonina indicans
ACAACAAGTCGGCGACTTTCGTTTGCACGTACTTCTCCGGATGGTTGAGTCTGGCCAATAACTGAGGGATGATTCCTGATAAATAAATACAAAAAATAAAGGATTGTTATATTGCTCTAAAGACGTCATTTGATTATTTAGTTAATAAATTCTCATAGTCCTATGAAGAAGTGTCATATGAAATGAAAGGGTTTTCAATTCCTTAGAACTCATTTATCATTTATAGTGACTTTTAATAGGAATACATTTTTTCTGGCTGAGATAAAATCGCAACCAATGCGCATGCGCATAAGAAAAAAAACTGTTATTGACATCCATACTGTAAACGTCGTATGAATGTTGTTTGGACCTCGTAACAAAAGACGAACACGACGCCCTAAATCTCTTCTTGTTTTAGACGTTGAAAAATCTTATATACCTTTCCATGGTTTGGTAGGCGTTTCACAGAACGGTTCCTCTAAATGTTTCTTCAATTCGTCAGAGTATTTCACCAAGAGACGAAGCAATCGCAATGTAGCGGTGATGTTGCCGTACTCAGACCGTTGTACCGTGTCTGTAGAAGCGAATGTCTAGTTGGTAGAAAGATGGAAACATAATGTTCTTGAAGCAAATATACAAGGTTCTTTAACGACGTACTTTAGACGTACAGTAGAATCTCTTTATCTCGAACTTCTCTCTATTTCGAACAATAAGTTTGGACATTTGTGTTCTCTCTAAGCTATTTTTATTTTTTATCTCTTTATCTCGAACTTTCTCTATCTCGAATAGGTTTTTTAGTCCCTTGCGAGTTCGAGATTCCACTGTATTTAACCTGTTACAAATTCTCATCGACATCCTTGGAACTTTTGAATACAAAATACCGCATGGGTCATTG
Source organism: Eutonina indicans (assembly GCA_032356525.1). Taxonomy (NCBI): domain Eukaryota; kingdom Metazoa; phylum Cnidaria; class Hydrozoa; order Leptothecata; family Eirenidae; genus Eutonina; species Eutonina indicans. The sequence goes on from JAUKWF010000455.1 coordinate 875, forward strand.
AGTTTCAAGTATGAAACTGTAGCCTGTTTATAATGCGAGAAGTAAACCGTTAAAAAAGCTTTGTGGCGGAGAGACTGTCGTTTTAATAAAAAAACACTCCTTCACAGAGTCCAAAACATACCTCTGCACCGTTGAGTTTCAAATACGTAAAGTATGAAACTGTAGCCTGTTTGTAATGCGAGAAGACACGACTGATGACGGCTTGCCAGATTTTCACCAACGAATCAATGACGTCATCGTAGTTTTTGAATTCATTGGAGTGGTCACCGCAGATAGTGTTTAGTTGACAGCGAATGTTCGTCTCTTCAGGATCGTTCTGCAAGGAAAGGGTAAAACATATTTCAATGTACTTATTGTTATTTTCAAAATTTTCCAAAATTAAATTTTCATTGTATTTCGACTAAGGGGCCTATGACCCTTGGTAAACGGGCTGGAATTTCATGCTATCATATGGAGATCTGTCAACCCGGGCTGGAAAAAATTAATTACAATCACGTGATATTTGTTTACATTTTTCAATAGACTTTTAAAAAATATTCAGCCCGGTTAATAAAGGTGAGATTCCGGAAAACCGAGCCAGCCCGTTTTCTCATGTGATAGCCCCTTAAGAGAGAACTCAAAAAAATAAATCTAAGACGAATGTTCGGACCTAGCTCTTTCGGTATCTCCGACCTTCAAGCCAGATTAAGTTTTTCAGGATATTAAAATCATACAAGTTGCAGACTAATGTGCGGATAGGCATACCAAAAGAGTTAAGGTCCAAGAATATATCCCAAGTTTTGCGTCACCTTACTAAAAAATGTGGCGCAGATGAGGGCGGGCGGCCCTTAAAAATTTAATTCAAATTTGATACGCAGCGCATATTTAATTTGAGAGAGAGGCGATAATCCGTTTTGATGGTCAGGGTAGTCAACTAAGCAACTTGTAGTATAGCTTCATCCCGAAATTTTAGTAAGAAGGATAACTCGGTTAATCATACCTCAACTTTTTTGACAGCTTCATGTTGGAATGAGAATGGCGATTCTTTGACATTGTGAGCTTTGGATATGATAGTTACGACACGGTCTTTGATAGAAGTGTGCAATGATTCTGGTAAACTACCCATGATTGAATCCAACTCTTCTTGAAGCAATGGTACACATTCGCTAGGACTGCAAATGGAAAAAAAATAATATTCTAAATCTTCCTTCTTATTATTATCATTATTACACACTTTTTATAAACTACATTAGACCTTAGAGAAAACAATATTACACCTTAGATCTAGACAATATTACACCTTACATAGACAACAATAAATGTTACACAGATAACATCACAATCTACATGTACCTTTATTACACGAAGTTAAAGCGGCATATTAATTAACTAACGCGAATTTTAAAAATTTCGTGTTAATTAAAACCCTGTTAATTTATATCCCGCGAAAATCCCCCCTACGTTAATTATACAAAAATGTAAATGCGTTAATTAGATATCATGTGAAAATTCATTAATTCGCGTTAATTACCACACACTTAAAAATCCAAATTTGAAATTCGCGTTAATTTCGGATCGCATAATTTCACGACCCGTTATTTTCTTGTAATAAGGTATTATTTTACATATTAAATGGATTACATTATATAAATTATATTACTTTACATATAGATCACTTACTTTTCTTGTTCCACAATCTTTCTACCCCACTTATAGCACCAGTCAGCATACACATACCACGTCTTGCCGAGCTGCGAACAACGGTAGGTAGCATGTTGCAGCAGTTGACCACACACAATATCCACCTCTGACATGTTGGTGGTGAGTGCTAACCCCTGGATCCACTTGCCGGTAGAGCTAGCTGTTCTAATCGTCACCTTGATCACCTCGCGTACCTTGAAGAGAGAACAAGAAAAATTAAATTAATCACAGTCTAGATATGTTAGCTCTGCATCTAGTCACCTCTCAAATTAAAAATTCGGTTTGTTATTTGGTATTCTGAAATCGTTTTTGCTGACTTTCTCACCCTCTTCTAAAGCATGCAAAATCGGAGAAATTTGCTGGTGTATCGAGAATGTCTGGAAATGTTGCAAGGATAATTGAAAAAAAACAATTTTTGATTAATGGGAATGCATCATTTCACCGTTAAAGCAGAGTCTTGCAAAAACATTAGATGTAAAGCTCACTAAGGATCACTTAGCCTTAGAATAAAAAATCAGTCACGGAATATAAAAATAAAAAACAGATTCTTCTTTATCATAATTTTTATGAAAAAGCACGCATGCATACTACAACATACCTTTGGACTAATCATGACATGAGTATCCTCAACATCTGTGGCCGTCGGACTGAGCACTTTCGCGTCCGTCAATATCCACTTGGCCAACGTCACAAAGGATCTGGCCGAGATCTCGGACAGTCGGATATTTCCGTTGCTGGTCTTGCTCGTACTGTTCGCTACCTGTCGCTCGGACAGCAAGATGCTGGAACACAGCACGTCAACGGCTTCCGTCACCAGACCGAGCGTCATTTTTAGCTTGGAGGATTCCTTCAGAATGTCAACAGCCGACAGCGGGTCCACCACTTTGCCAGAGTTCACCGAAGCGGAGAGTTGTTTCAAGCGCAGTTGTGCACCGCCGCTCAAATACATCTTACCGTCGATAGCTCCTTTCGATTCCAGCAGACTCAACTGTTTGGCTAGGAGAGATTCGGCTAGCTTCTTGTTCCCTTGTTTACGAGCTAACTTGGCTGTCATGACCTGGAGCGTCTGGATGTTGGGTACCTGTGTGTTATTGGTATTAAGAATAGTTGAGTGGAAAGCTGTTTTTTAATAACATGGCACTAAGCACAAGTGCGCCGTTTCATTACAAAAACACTCTTTCGAAGAAACCTTTCAGTGAATCAGATTGGTCAACCAATGACATTAGGAGGGATGGATTCGAATTGACATTACGGAGGGATGGATTCGAATTGACATTACGGAGGGATGGATTCGAACTGACATTACGGAGGGATTGATTCGAACTGACATTATGGAGGGATGGATTCGAACTGACATTATGGAGGGATGGATTCGAACTGACATTAGGGAGGGATGGATTCGAACTGACATTACGGAGGGATGGATTCGAACTGACATTATGGAGGGATTGATTCGAACTGACATTAGGGAGGGATGGATTCGAACTGACATTAGGGAGGGATGGATTCGAACTGACATTGTGGAGGGATGGATTCGAACTGAATTTCCCTTGGACACATACCTTATGATTGGAGTTAGTTGTTGGTGCCACCCATCCTTTCTTATGCAGCGTGTGATGGAACTGAAGATACGATGCCGTTCTCAGTGATTCGTTCAATATAGAGATGTCAGTTTTCTCAGCGTCGATGTAATGCGCGCGGCCGTAGACGTTGAAGAACATCCATTGCAGATCCTGAATGAAAAATCATTTTTTGAGTGATAAACTTAGCTATAAAATCGAACTTTCGGACAGCAAATGAATATATTGGGATTTATTTTGGCACAAGTTTCTGAAAAAAATTTCGGATTGCAAATTGGGAGATTTTCTGTAAAAAACGGTCGGAAATTTCCGCACCTGAACTAGACACTATTTATCCTTTTTTAATCAGTCACGCATCCTTTTTTAAAGAAAAACAGGGTGTTAGAAAGTTGAAGGTTTTGTCTGAAACTTTTCATACGAAACAAACGTTACCCTTTCCTTCCTGCTGCTGTATAGTTTGTTCTAAAACGATCCGTCGAATTGAATTAATTTTAGATAATCATTAATCCAGACATCATATTATAACACTGTGAGAGAACTTAAAAAAGTTCTTAAAGAAAATTTTATTTTTATGTATATGTGTGTAATGGATCGACGTATATCCTGCACTAATGTACTTTACAATTACCGCGGATCGGTAGCGCAGTTGGTAGAGCAATCGCCCGGCAAGCGAGAGGTCGTAGGTTCAATCCGCACTCGATCCGTTACCTTTGCAGTAATTGCAAAGTACATTAGCGCAGGATCTGTCGAAAAAAAAAATTTATTTAGTTTATATTTATTTTAAAGAAATAATATTTACCGCTTCTTCATCGGTCACCATCAACGTCTCCCTGATAGCAGCTATCGATTTCAATTGCATCAAGAACGGCGCTTTATTCCGCGATGAACCATTCATTAGAAGTCCTTGCAGTGGCATGAAAGCTGAATCGTACGCTTGCGAAAGAAGTCTATCCACGTTTTCCCTACAGGAACGAAGAGCAGTGCCATTAATTGTCAGATTTTCAGATTTTCAGACCGAACGAGCAGACTTCCGTTCACCTACTTTAAATGCTAAATAAAGCACAATACCCCTTATCTTTAATCGTTTAAAATGTTACAACAAATATTGTAAGCTGGAAACCCGTCTTCTTTATACCATATATTTATTGAGTGGTCCTCTTAATGCTCTAAGTAAAAACAAATAATTTCCCTAATTATGCATCGAATTTGATGAAAAAATGTGCACAAATCAAATAAATTTATAGTCATTATTTTCAGCACTAGGTCATTGATTATGGTGGTTCCAATAATGTTCTGACTGGTGCGAGAACCGACTTACTTATTATTTACTTACCATGCAGAACTATGTAAACTACCAATGCGACTCCCCTTCAATGTGTTCAAGCCAGATGTCCAATACAGTGTTAGCGCTTGCATCAGAAATATACGACTCTTGCACAGCAGCGCTTGCGGCGTGAATTTATCAGCTAAGAGATCATCTTTAGTGACGTCACTACCGCCCACACCAACAGCCCCGCCACCACCGTGACCACCTCCCCCGCTCATTTTAGGGGATTTGCTTTCCTTGTCCTCTTTGACTGCACCCAGAACGGGGAATTGCTCTTGCATGATGTTGGTCATTGTTGCTCCTGGTAATTGCTCTAGCTGCTCGTGGACGCCTGCAAAATCGTGCTCTTCGAATTTCATCATAGCTCTAAGAAAAAAAAAGTTGGTATGCGAGGATGTGTAATGTGAATATTATAGTAATTCCTTTAAAGCAATAACAGGCAAATAATTTCTTTTCATTATTGATAAAAACTTTCGCGAATGGTTAATTATAATAATTCAGGATAAATTTCGAGAAAAAAACAAAAGCCTCTGTCCGCGAAGGTTTATGTATGCCCTTAATTCGACAATCCTTGTCAGAAAATTTGAACATCAGAAAGTTTTCAATGGTCATTCATGTTGTCTAGTCCGATAACCAGCTCTTATGGCAAGCGATCAACCTACGATCGTAGATGAGCGATCACCTATCGATCGACTAAGTAAGTCGATAATCGATCAAACATAATGCCTTATTACAAAAACTGTTTCTCTAATAATAATTTAATTTGAATAAATGTGACATTCCACGCGAAAAGGGGAATCTCAAGTGAACACTCACATGAGCATTCACGTAAACGCCCAAATGAGTGTTCACTTGAGTAATTTCATCGTATTATTCAGTACTATTGTATCATAATATCGCTCAACTGAATGATTTGATCGCTCATTTTTTGAGCACTAACCTGAGCGCTCAAGTGAGTGCTCAATTGAGTCACAAATTTCACACCGTTTCTACTTACTTGACGTAGCTGTGGTCAATGGCCAAATTCAAGCCTTGAACGGAATGGAATTTAGATCGTAGACCAGTGATCTGTTTATTCCATTCTTGCACTTCATTCCAATCGCATAACTGTAGGTAGCAGTCAGTTATCTATAACAAACAAATGATGATGTATAATAGGCGTATCCTGTATGACGTATAATGTTTACATTTTGCTCTTTTATATATATAACATAAGAGTAAAAGTAATCAAGACTAGTTTGACTGCTATTTTCATGAATTTTGCCTGCCATTTGTATGGCCTGAAGTACATTTTACTGTCTTTAAAGTCTTATTAAAGTGCAGTCATTAAGATTAATGAAAGAGAAAAATAAAAGAGAAACCCTAAGGGAGCTGCGAAGCTTACTTTGACTTGTAAATAGAGGCTAAAGTAAAATTTAGAGACGGGACCCATCTATAGGCATCAATAAAAAATCCGAGAAAAACAAATAACAAACATTTTTAAGTTAAATCAAAAATCACGTTTAATAAAAAGATGGTTATCCAAAATAAATAGTCCTGTTTCTCATAATACCTAGTCTTTATCCCTATAATTATATGGACGTTTTCAAAAATAGCTTAAAACGTCAAATTTCCCTACCCGAAGAAAGTCTGACGTCAATGCAACGACTTCGTTAATATTCTTTATTTTCACATTGCCTCGACTTTTCAAACATTAATCAAGTCCGATTTGTTTGACTCGATTCCCAGACGTTACTAGGTCGGTTGCTAGTCCGAATGTTGAAAAAAAAATTTGACTGATGGTATATGAAATTTCCTTCGCCCGTACATATTGAGCAAAGATCCGCCTACGGTCACTCACCTGACTAACAAGAAATTGTATGGATTGAGGGTCAGCATTGATGACAGGGTCCTTTGTCAACACTGTCACTGTCACTTTCTTTGGTTCGTTGATGTTCTCTGATTTCAGACGATCTGGCGATAGGTAACTGTGCAAACCAGCCTTCAACTGCACAGCTGCATTTTCCAGACTAAACAAATAATTATGTTTAAAATACTTCAACAATTGGCTAAGCGTTTGGACCGACAGGGATACATGGTTACAGGTCCCCCCTACAAGATTAGTTATCCCCTAACTTCTAGGTACCCCCAAATATCAAGTTTATGCAGGTACCCCTTGCTGTAGGTACCCCCAAAAATAAATACATTGAAAGATTATCTACTATTAAGCTCAAATAATCATTATTAGAATCCGAAGGGTGTAGAAAATTTAAGCATTTTGATAGCTCTAAAACCTGATCAAAGCTAGATAAAATAAGTACCCTCTTCAAGTAAAAGGTACCACCTAAAATTTCATAAATCTCCAGCCCCCACCTTCCATAATATTTGATGTATAGGTGACATGAACGCATGAAAATTTCAGCGCATGTCTATTTTATAACACATGGGTTGAAATATATAACTATCAATCAAATTAATAAAACTAAATAAAAAATAATGAATATCTATACCTTCCTTTCGCTTTCACGATAGCCGCGTACAGCCAATAGAAATCTCGACCCACGACTTTTCTCGACCAATCTAAAATCCCTTGAACACCTTCGTGACAATGCAGCTGGATAAGCGAGTCAATGACAGTCACTATAGCATTTTCAAATTCGCTGCCCTATGAAAAATAAATAATTTATTTTAGAATTATTTTTGTTCGGTGATTTTACCTTTGTATAAGCTGATTCGTCCACAGTCAGCACGCGCAGCCCGGCTAAAATGGTATGAGTGTTTAGATAACGGCACTCGCTATAGAATCGAACCCAGTGCGGTACGTGAACTAGCAATTCGACCACACGCCTCCTAAAAGTATGGGAAATAAAACGAAAAAATAAGAAACAAAAGAAACGAAAAATACAAACAATAAAACATAACCATTTCACGCCTGATGATGTACATGAACGTACGAAAAGCTTCGCTAATAAAATAAATATATTCAACATTTTAAAAGTTTGTTTTATTTTTACATTATTATACCAACTACATCTTATTATGAATAACCATTCAGAAAATGGTGAAATCAACAAAAGCTATGGCTTACCAGTGTATTGCCGGTGTTCTTCAAGTGTTGCAACCACAAGAATCCATTTCTCAGAGCTTTCTCAGGACTTCCACACAAATTAGCAAGCTTGGTCGTACTTTCTTGGATACGATTCAACCATTCACAGCACGTGTTACGATTCGTCCGAAAAAATGTTCGGACAGGCTAGAAGTGAAAGGTTAGATACTTAAGGGTCACGAATTTAGTTTATCGAGGTGAAAAAAGCTAATGGCGGCAAAAATAAAAAAAGATGCAACTACAGACACATGTATTATTTAAGGGCAGAAATAAAGAAGTACGTATAGGTTTTGACCGATTATGAGCCGCTGCATTTAACCGATCGTCGAAATCAACGATCAACAAGGAAACAATGACCGGTACAAATTTATTGTTGACCGGCCACAACAAATGTTGATCAGTTATTTGACCGGTTATTTTCATTTTGCGCGGTCAAATCGTGACGGTCGTGATCGCTTGGAAGGTCACATATTAAAAATTATTCGAAATTGAGAAGAAACAAATGGCTGTACTGAAAAGAAAAAAATTCATATTAAAAGAACAGCAAAAAAGACAGAAAATCCTGAAGATATGAGTACTTCATAGAATATACATCTTGGGGGTAGGTATAAAACAACAATATCTCTTACCCTTATGTACGGTGGTAGTGACGCAGCAGTGCCTTCGTAAGCGTTGTACATTAACTTTTCAAGATTCTCTAAGAACTGTAGAAGTAGTACAGCTTGGTGTGTGATCAAATACTTTGAAGAATCTACAGAATCAAACATAAAAAGCAATACACAGCTTGGTGTAGATGGGATACAACCGTCTCGCTTTCAAAAACTTCTCGTAATTCTTTGGAATAACTCCCTGAAACTTTGATGGGAGTAGAAAAAAATGCATGGATAGCCACAACCGTCTCGCTTTCAAAAACTTCTCGTAATTCTTTGGAATAGCTCCCTGAAACTTTGATGGGAAGAGAAAAAAATGCATGCATACCCAGGCTACCTACTTGATGATACCCAGGCTAGCTACTTGATGCATGCATACCCAGGCTAGCTACTTGATGATACCCAGGCTACCTACTTGATGCATGCATACCCAGGCTACCTACTTGATGGTGCCATCCAACCAAATACTTTAAACAATTCAACAGTTGAAAACAAAGCAAATTCAACAATTGTTACATTCCACGCGAAAAGGGGAATCTCAAACGAGCGCTCGAACGATTCAGTCGAGTGATATAGAATCGAGCGATAGAATGCAGAGCGGTAGTTTTGAGCACTCGGATACCGGCTTAAACATGTAAACAAAAACATTTGCCATCCAACCAAATACTTTAAACAATTTAAGAGTTGAAAACAAAGCAAATTCAATAATTATCAATAAGTAAAAAATTAAAATCTTTTGCGTGTTGGTTACTGTTTTTTTTTTAAAAAAAAAACGAGTTGAAACACGCTAGAGCGCTATACGTAGTAAAAATCGTAGGGGCATCAGTGACGTCACTGAAATTTAAAAGTACAAAACTTCAAATCTTTTGACAACCACAAGCCCAATTCAAACCAAATTATTATTTTTACATATAGTTAATTGATTGATTTATATAAAAGTTTGGAAAAAAACCTTTTCTGACGTTACTTATTCTTTTAAGAAAGGATGGTTTAACCGCTTTGAAAGTACCATACCTTCGGTTTCTTGTCCTCCGGTCCTTGGACTCTTCTTCAGGTTCGATTCGCGGAATTTTGTTTCCATTTCTTTGATGGCAGCTATGAAGAGAAAAATATTGACAGTTAATAGTGAAAATAAATGCAGCTAGACTGCGAGACAAACATACAGTGCATAGTGTGTTGCATTTTATGGATAGGAGCATTTTTTTAGGCGGATCTGCTAAATTCAAATCTAGGTGGGGGTTTCTAATGTAAATTGGACCTAAATTTTAAGGTGGGAGCCTGAACCCCTCTGCACACTATGCAGAGACAAGCCTATACGTGCGAGCGTGAAATGGTACGAGGCAACAGTTTCAGGAAGAGAGTGAACTGCTGCCGTGTCATTCATTATCTTTAATACAAGAAACGTTTCATAGTTCTTGACTTTTTAAATTTTAGTCGATTCTCCTTCTCAATTGTTGTCTCACCTTGAAATCCGCCTTTGTTATACAAATAAAACAGCCTTAAAGGTTAATTTCCATTAAGCTATTTTTGAGTTTGTGGCGATAAAAGCGCAGGCGATTTTTGAGACGGCGACTTTTGCGCATGTGCAATAGAGATTTTTTAAGTTTTTCAAGGTAGCAGCGATCGCCGCTACCTTGCAAAAATCACCGGCGATTTTGTTGCCCAAGCTCAAAAATAACTTAATGGAAATCCACCTTAAGGCTTTGAACTCACGCATGGAGTTCAACAAAATCGAGTATCTTATTAGCAAATATCTGCTAGCGCTACCGCTCGCTGTTGCTATAAATTGTAGCCTGTGATCCTTCTCCGTAGGGCATTAGCCTGTGCGCAATAAATTGATGGGACAAAAAAAGAGAGTCCTTTTCATTACTCAGTTTCTAGCTAAAAGCCGACGACCGACCTATTATATAAATGAAATGACTAACCTTCGATTGTTTGGAAAGTATCGGACGCTTTACCAAGCGGTGTTTTCAATCTGGCCAAAACACAGTATTCTGCTGCAATCCATGTCATCCAAAAACATAATAAAAATCCATTGTCATTCCCCTGCAAGAATGAATCAAATTATTAAAGGAGGTTTCATTAAATTATGTGACTATATTTAGCTTTTTATAACCAGAGCTTTAAACAGATCTATGTGTTTTTCAAAAGTAAGACAAAAATCGAGCTATGAAAATAAATCAACTTTCATTATCAAAGCCATTAGTTCTTTATTCTCTTTTGTGTATATACGATAGATGGAGACTCCAAGTGAATCGACCATTGTACCACGCGCCACAAAGCTGCACTAATCAAAATTTTAGTTTAGACAATGAGGAATCTACACAGTGCACAACTTACATTAATCGGAAAAGTTGAATCGACAGATTTGGGTAGGAATCGGAAAATATTCAAATCACCAGACACAGGCTCGGCTATCTTTCCCAGACGTTGTGTAGACGAATAAAGTGGCTCGATCCAACTCATATCACGTGACCTAGAGAATAGTGAATGATATTTCATCATAGAATGGGTTTACAAAATAAAGAGTTATATATGCGATTGCACACACACAGTTTAACCTCCACAATAAGCGGACACCATTGGTGAAAAAGATTTTGTCCGCTAATTGGAAGTGTCCGCTAATTGAAAACTTTTCTATGAGAGTTTGACCAGAATTGATTCCGCGGAGGAAAAGAAATCTATCCGCTTATTAGAGGTGTCCACCTTTTAGAGTGTCCGTTAATTGGAGGTTATACTGTATGTGATTGCACACATATACCCACCGTGAGGTGAACAATGAATGGGTTTGTATGTTATACGTCGATTCCATCTGGAGTGTCCCGTTAGTCACGGCTTTATTTATGGTCTTAAACACCTAAGGAGCGCCGCAAACTCAAATTTCATGTCAACATTGCCTTAGAATTTACGTA
>JAUKWF010000456.1:0-12098 GCA_032356525.1 Eutonina indicans
TGCCAATAAACTTAAATAATAGATCATTTTTAATAAATTTAAAAAATAGACCAGGAAACTCATGTTTCTTTACCCCCCATAGAAACCCTTGAAACGCTAAAAAAAAAAAAATCCTTAGACCATGAATATTCCACCAGAAAGATGAAAGGAGAGGGTTTTAAGAACTGCGTACTCATAATGCTTTTTTTTCCTATTTCATATTGCAATGCATTAAAGCAAGCAATTCTCATTCATGGCACAAACACGTTGTGTTTAGATAGAGTGAACTGTACCAGAGATGTGAACATGTTATATATGAAATGCGGGTGATATACTGCTGAAGACTCGATATGATGAAAACTCTATCAAGTGTCACCTGAAGGCCCCACCTTAATACCCGAAACCACCCCAATTGATTTCATACCGCCCGATGAGTTATGCCTTTCTATCCTAATTTTAACTAAATTACGCGGTACCATTGGCGGTGGCGGCAAAACATAAAGCCAAGAAAGAGAAAAATAGTCATATTTAATGAAAAATAAAAATTGCAGGTGATGAAAATATAAATTTTTATACGTGTGAGCTGTTAAAAATGCGGGTGTCACCCGCTCAGTGCAGGTGAGTTCACATCTCTGCTGTACAGACAGAGCAATTATCTACCATATACCCAAATATACATGAAAACAACTCGACCAAAGCTCATGGACAAAATGCTCAATGATTTGGCCCAAAGAACAAAGATGGAGAAGAGTCTGGTTTTTCAACTCAACCAAATCGTTGTTTCAACCATCCATGAGTCTCTAACCTCTCTCACCAAGACTTGATAAAAAAAATTTGAAAGCAGTAAAAAGGAGTTATCATTGAACCGTAAATAATAAAACCCTGTAGTTCATATTATATGGACTGCCCTAACAACTAATTCTGCAAATCAAGAAGATCATTCCAATGACCAACAGCTGACAGCGTGGTCGGTCAGCCGCGGTATCCAGTAGCCTTTTAAAAATGCTCAAAGTCGGTCACTTTCCCCGACATTACCGCCCATCTCGTATAAATCTTCCCAAAGGGCGGACGAGTATTCGAATGAGCAAAGGGCGGGTGCTTTGATTTGAGTTTTTTGTTATTTTTTATGAAATTTTCGCGGGAATTTAATTTCGTGAATCGCAAAATTCTTAGATGTTTTTGGGGAAATTTCTTTGTTTTTTATAAATAGTTTGTTTCTTGTTGTGAAGTCAGAACATGTCTTTTACATTCTTTTTTGAAGGCAAAAAAGAAGGCAGGCATTTAATATTGTTTTTGAGGAAAGAGTTCCACAATTTTGGTCCTCGGCAGGATATAGAAAAGTCAGTTTTACGTAGCAAATTTTGAGGTATAGTGAAGTTGTTTTCAGAATATCGGGTAGAGTATTTATGGCTAATAAGAGAAAATTGGGTTTTAAAGACTTTAGGAATCATATTGTTTTTCAATCTATACATAAACAGCAAGTTTTGAAATATATTAACTTGAAAAATATTAAGTATTCCAGCTTCTTGCAAAAGTGGTCTGGCATGGGTATATCTATCTTTGTTCATGATTATTCTTCGTGCTTTTTTTTGGATTATATATATTTTGTTTAGATGCGTATTATAGTATGTACTTGCCCATGCAATGTTACAATGTATAAAGGAGTTATATATACACTTTAAGCTTATTTTAGATTAGGTAGTTTTAAAGGTAAGTTATATCGGCTTGGGTCCGTTTCATAAAGTAACATACCATAAATGGTATTAAAGCTAGTTATTTCGTGCTCTAACGAATTGTTGTATGAAAAAACAGGACAATAGCATGAAGACTGATAATAATATTTTATTTCACGGATGCCTGATTTTGGAAATTTTCGCAGAATTTTATTTCGCGGACGGCCAATTTTGAAAATTTTCAAGGGAATCATTTAGTGGATTTTAGCAAAAACTGCGAGTCATAAAGTGTTTTCCTAAAAAAATTTTCCATGCCAAAGAAAAGTTCTGCCTAGCCAGAAGAGGCGATGAAAAAGTCAAAGTGTTCTCTCTAGCCAAATTCACCCATACACTGTATAATGAAAACTGATTTATGGTACCTTTTCATTGTCAAACTTTCTTGAATTTACATCGATAAAAACGTCGAATTCAGCAAAAACATGACATGCATAATCCTTTGTTCAGTCACCTAGTGTGTGACGCGATAAAGAACAAACACAAAACATATCCATTTGAAATGCTTTGTTTCTTTAATTTAAGTTCTCTGTCACGAGAAAATAAATTAGATATTTGAAAAGATAATATCTTTCGAATGGTATAAAAGTTATTGGTATTAAAATATTTCGATTAATTCTTTTTGATGCACACTGTGTTTATACTTTAAAAGAAGGTTTCGCGTTTTTTGGCTCTTTCCGCGAAAACTTTTCAAAATTCGTCATCCAACTGTTTTATCGAGTTCCAAATCCTGACTGTCAAAAAATCTGCAGAAATGTACTCAAAACTATAGAACAAAAAAATAATATTTAACCGAATTTTTTGTTCTCCTGCGAAAGATCTTAAATAATTGATCGTCCGAGAAAGTTTTATTCCTGCGAAACACAAAAATTTTGCGGTTGGGCTGATACCGCGCGAAAGTTTCTTCCTTTAAAGTAAGTTATTATGCGTGGCGTACTTTTCATTCATGTCTCTCCTTATTTCTAAACTATGGTTAACTTGGTGAAAGCAAGAATATTATACATTTCGCTCTTTAATAACTATGGTGAAAGATACGACCTCTGATTTATTTGTCTCAAAGAAGATATCATTGGTATTTTAATCGGAGAAATTTTAGCGAGACTTATTTTAGCGTATATTATTAGCGAGTCAGAAAAATCTTGATATTTTTTGGATTTATTTTAGCGAATCGCTTTTTTCAGAAAATTTCGCGTGGATTAATTTTCGCGAATGGTTGCTTCGAAAAATTTCCCGTAGATTTAATTTCACTGTCAGAATTACCTTGTACCAAACCCTTCAATGTAAAGAAGGTATACTATTTCGATGAAATTGAAATCCCGTATGGGACTGGTACAGTCAATTGTCAGAAGGGTTATGAACGAAAAAAACCGTCAGACAAAAATTACCTTTTTTTTAAGAAAAAATATTGATATAATTTGTGTTTTGTCATTTCTTGATCCAATAAAACGAAAATCAAAAATGGCAATATAAAAAAAGAAAAAACCCAACTGGATTTATTTTAGCGATCCAACGATTTTACGTTGCGAGATTAATTTTAGCGAAAATGGCAGAAGTATTCATATTTACCTTATAGGTTGACTCTTCACTTCAACAGAACTGTTATCAATGAGGGTCCTGCTTTCCTTGCAAATACCTGTAAAGGTGCCCTATGGAATTAGCAGTGGTGTATTTCAATTTTCACCACCGAAAGTTGAACGCGGAGCCTGTCACTTCTGTGATTTCATCGCCTTAATCACCTGGCCACGGATCCATAAGTGACTTAACACTACAATAAGTTAGGTACGAAAGGTAATAGAGTAGGATTGGTCACTTTTAACGAAAAAAAGGGTCACAAGGTCTGCGTACGTACATTTGATGTTTAAAACAAAAACTAAAGTGATACAAAATAAATGTTAAAACCCAATTTTTTTACAAATTTATTATATTATTCAAGTTCGTTATCTGTATTGTAGATCCAAAAATGATAGAAGGATTATTTCATGAGACAGTAGAGTCTATACAGGGTGTAGAAATAAAATTAGCAGTGAAGTGAATGCAAAAATCTTAACAATCTATACAACTCAATTCTTTTGGAGGGAGCTGTTTTCTTATTGAGAATTTAGTTATATTTATTTATAAAGGCTAGCATTGTACTTAGTCCGGGTACCTGGCATACCACTTACAAAAAAAATCGAGAAGCGAGAACAATCTTTAATTGCAGACAGGTTAGAAGGGTTTTTATACCTATACTTTCGTTTATGTTTAAAATTAAATTTGGACAATAAAAGTTTCACTTCAATGTACAAGGGACTAATATAAAATGTAAGCATATATAATATACCCTGTACAGTAACCTGAATTATACATCCAGTAGTTTCGAAGTATGAATAAGTGGTGTTATTGGTATTATTTCCTATACAGAGTGACAAAAAATCCAAGCACACAAAATCAATTAATTTATGCTAACAGCGAGTTTAAACTGTAGACTTTCTTATTAGTACGGTTTGTTTAGTCACACTTCATGAATAGCGTATCAGACTTTATTGTCTTTAGAAAAAATAATATCCTCAGTAGGGGGCATTCAAAAAGTACGTTCACTCGAGGGGAGGGGGAGGGGGTTAGGTGAAAAGCAAACACCCATTGTTTTGTGACGTAATTTCTATTGTTTAAAAGCGAACAGGGGGGGGGGGGAGGGGAGGTCAAAAGTTGGAGAATTTGAGCGAACGTACTTTTTGAATGCCCCCGTATCAAGTTCTTTATTGTCTTGTTCATAAAAGGAAATTTCTTTTTAATCTGAAAGGTGATTAAGTTTCGATTGTTTTCTTCTACCCAATAGAATTTGTCGATGATATTCATTCATATTTTTTTATCCAATCAAAGACAATGACATCATTACTCAAATAAACGTTTCCTAAAATTAGTCGTTTTGGCATAAACTAAATGAACTTTTATATTTGGATATTTTGTTCACTTTTTTTCGTTCACCCTCACTGTACATCTTACTTCATTGCTCATTTAAAAAGTTTAAGTCTAAGTAATCTCTTCTTGTAGAACTACATTCAAAATTTAAAATCTTTAAATAAATGCCTAAAAGAACTTATCCGAGTTCCAAGTTCTCAAATTACAAAAACTAATACAGTATAATCTCGGTTATTCGAATTTCCAAGGGGGATAGAAATTTACTTCGAATAACCCAATGTTCGAATAAGTGAAAGTTCGAATAACCGGGAGTCTACTGTAAACAAATATAAAAATAGGTGCTACTAAATTAAACGTAAACTACCTAGTGAATCACAGAAAAAGAGTACCGACAAACTAAAATACATACATAAAATAAAATTGAATTTCAATAGTCAAACTTTGACGCATTATTTTTTTAAATAGGGTTCTCGATGTTTTTTCTTTTCTGAAATAATGTTTATTCAAGTAGTTGGATCCTATAAAAAAATCTTCTGAAAAGACTATACACCATAAAAAGTTCATCCCTTGTACGATAAAACGTTGTTTATTTTGTTTAATGTAATTCAGTACTATTCATTGTATAACGCAATGAATTCTAATGATTCAGCTTTGTGCTATGCTTATAAGGTTGAAATATAAAACATATACTTAATAAAACTAAAATCCAAAGTCTGTCATTAAAAAAAATATCAAAACAAAGTTTGATTATTAAAAGAGTATGCGTATGCTATAGATTCCAGTCCGTTAATGTATAAGTCATCATATATACAACAATCACATAATGCCACACAAAGTTAACCCCAAATCAATACAAATCTGTCATCATACTGTCATCAATTCTTTAATAAACTCGATTCCAACGTTTTCTTTCTTCTTCAAGAAATGGTATTATTGCCGCTAACCATAGTTGTGGCTACCATGTTTGTTATAGTGGCGTTGCCACAGTTACAAGGTATCACCGATGCGCATGTTTTGTTAGCTTTCTTGGAGACAACGATCAAAGCAATGATGAGAATGAGACAAAGGAGTGAAAGGATCAACACGACTATCTTCCACAGTAATGGCAAATTCGTTCTAGTGAATTTCGCTAAAATCAATAGAAACGAAATGCTATACAGTAATAATAATAATAATAATAATAGTACGAACGCATCCTATTAACACAGGGGGTGAGTATCTATCTAAACTATGTGAAAACCATTATTATCAATTGTAAATCGACTCAATCAGAGGCAGAATCAGGGGTGTAGCAAAATTTAACTCTCTCAAAATCTACCAGTTATTGACTTTTTAATTACTCTTCACTTTTATGCTGAAATTTTACTACACCCTGAGTCCTCTGTCAATCTTATCATTAGAATATTTTGGAGAAAATTGGGTATTCCAGCGATTTTTCACAATTTTAGCTTCTACACAAAGCTAAGCATAAGTAAAAGAATCATTTAGAAAATGGCTGCTGTAAAATAAGCTAAGAGATCACTGACGTTCTTCCAATATTTCTCCAAATAGTCTGAAGTTGCAAAAAGTATAAAACAAGGCAAAGTCAAGTTAAATGTAATACAAAGAACTTCGACATACAAATTTCCGTGTATAGTTAACTACTTTAGTTTAGTTTCGCTGAACTTTACGCGATAATGGACACCCAAAAAACCGCAAATATTAACTTCTTAAAAACACAAAAATGCGCCGCGAACACTGAGCGCAGGCTTTGTAATATAAGGCGTGCGATCACACGCGCGCCCCTTCACACACGCCTTCAATTGTCTAGACGTGCTTTTTAAAGCATGATTAATAAAGCGTGCGATGAAACACGTGTACGCCTTTTTTATTTATATTACAAAGCCTGTGAGCGCCAGTAACAATTAGTTGTATCCAACTTACTAGTGGTTTCGTCACCTTCTTCGTGACTTGTCAAATTGTCAGTAGCCGTCGGTTGGTAGACTTCGTTCTTCATGTTGTTACTGTTGTGACAATTGGTGTTGTATGTACAATTGTTATTTATCCTGAAAATATGTAATTGAAATCTTAAGTACTGCATAGGCTAGAACAACAAAAAGTTTGATTTGTCTCTTGGAAATAAGCTTCACAGCTAAAATTAGTCTTTAAATACGAAACTTATTCAGAGTTTTCTTCAACCTTTTTTTCTGCTTTTAACGAATTCTCTTTAGCTGATTAGTACCCTTACATTATTCTACAAATAAAGAAAACTATAATAAAGAAAGTGAATATATTGTCTTCATTCAATAACAAAACCAAAAGTTTGGTTTACAACAACTTTTCTTTTCCATAATAAGAGAAAATAAAAGAACAAAAGGTTATCCCATTCCCCTTTTTTAAGGATTCTCCTCAAGTCTAATGTCGAACACAACATTATATATTTATAGTGATTCCACTCCACTCTTTTTTTAAGGTTCTCCTTAAGTCTAAAACCGAATACAACATCATATTTATAGTAATTCCATTCCACTCTTTTGAACGGTTTGCCATGACTAACCAAGTCTAAAAACAAACACAACATCCTATTTATAGTAATTCAACTCTTTTTTTAAAGTTTTCCATGACTAAAACCGAATACAACATCATATTCATAGTAATTCCATTCCACTCTGTTTTAAAGTTTTCAAAGTCTAAAAACAAACACAACATCATATTTATAGTTATCCCATTCCACTCTGTTTTAATGTTTTCCATGACTATAAGCGAACACAACATCATATTTATAGTGATCTCATTCCACTCTGTTTTAAAGGTGTGTCATGTCTAAAAATAAACACAACATCATATTTATAGTAATCCCATTCAACTTCTTTAAAGGTTATCGAAGACAAAAAACAAACACAACATCATATTTTTATAGTAATTCCATTCCACTCTTCTTCAAAGGTTTGCCATGACAAAAAACAAACACAACATCATACTTATAGTAATTCAATTCAACTTTTTTAAAGGTTTGCCATGACAAAAAACAAACACAACATCATATTTATAATGATTCCATTCCACTCTGTTTTAAAGTTTTCCAAGTCTAAAAGCGAACACAACATCATATTTATAGTTATCCCATTCCAATCTTTTTTAAAAGGTTTTCGATGACATAAAGCGAACACAACATCATATTTATAGTAATTCCATTCACTCTTTTTTTAAAGTTTTCAAAGTCTATAAAGTCGAACACAACATCATATTTTTATAGTAATTCCATTCCACTCTTCTTCAAAGGTTTGCCATGACAAAAAACAAACACAACATCATACTTATAGTAATTCAATTCAACTTTTTTAAAGGTTTGCCATGACAAAAAACAAACACAACATCATATTTATAATGATTCCATTCCACTCTGTTTTAAAGTTTTCCAAGTCTAAAAGCGAACACAACATCATATTTATAGTTATCCCATTCCAATCTTTTTTAAAAGGTTTTCGATGACATAAAGCGAACACAACATCATATTTATAGTAATTCCATTCACTCTTTTTTTAAAGTTTTCAAAGTCTATAAAATCGAACACAACATCATATTTATAGTAATCCCATTCAACTCTTTTTTTAAAGTTTTCCATGACTAAAAGCTAACACAACATCATATTTATAGTGATTCAATTCAACTTCTTTAAAGGTTTTCGATGACTAAAAAGCAAACACAACATCATATTTATAGTAATTCCATTCCACTCTTTTGAACGGTTTGCCAAGTCTAAAAGCGAACACAACATCCTATTTATAGTGCTTCAGTTCCACTCTTTTTTAAGGTTCTCCTCAAGTCTAAAGTCGAACACAACATCATATTTATAGTAATTCCATTCCACTCTTTTTTAAAGTTTTCCAAGTCTAAAAACAAACACAACATCATATTATTATTTATAGTAATTCCATTGACCTTCTTCAAAGGTTTTCCAAGTCTAAAAGCGAACACAACATCATATTATTTATAGTGAAAAACTCGTGACTTTCATCACGTTTATTTACGTTGACCACACCCCGTTCTAAAAATAGCTTATATAATGAAAAAAAGAGAAAAGGCTGAGATAACACATATGTGGTCGTTATTATTAGATCGTTATTAGAATAATACCGATAATTATACAATGTTCGTCTAAAGTTTAATTCCTTTTTTGAAATCATGTATATATATATGGTTACTGTGAAATATTATTTTTCAATTTCAATACCATAAGCAACAACATTTTGAAAAAATCAAAAACAACATAAGGGGAAAAATATTTTTCATTTTTTCTTTTACTAATGACTAAAATGTTTAAACCATTGCATACGCTCAATTTTCAGCTTTAAAATATGCATATAATTCTAACGATGTAACATATTTTAATAATATAAAGGTAATACTAATGCAATACAGTTGAAGTATTAGAAGATATACTAAGTTTGAGTACCTTAAAGGTAAAATTTCGCGGGTACTTAATTTCGCGAGTAAAGAAAATTTTCGATTTCGCGATCGACAAAATAAAACACATTTCGCGAGCACATATAGTATTTCGCGTCTGAGAAAAAGAAAGCATTCAAAAACACGTTTTTTTGCCTAAACTTTTATTTTAAAGAGAAAATATTGCATTTCAAAGGTAAAATTTATTGTATTTCGAGGGTACTTAATTTCGCTATTTTTTTAAAAACGGAAATATCGCGAAATTTAATACCTTTAAGGTAGTAACTGTTTCAAGATATATGTTGAATATACACACGGAGTATGTGGTTAAAGAGAATAAAGAATACATATACCTTTAACAATTCGGTACAGTTTAAAAATCTAAGTTAAAAATACTGAATCTTAGAGACCTCACAATAATAAAACACTGCTTATCGTATTATTGAGAACAGGCCGTGCACTACAGTGGTAACAAACATACGCAAAATTCATTGTCAAGGAAGTGAACGACACCTGTACGCTAGTTATGATAGCCTCAGTCAAAATTTTATTTTTATTTTTTCGTTTTCTGTTTAATGTTTATCTTTTATTTTATTATATTTATTTCTAGGCGTTTTATTTTTTATTCTCTGGTTTACGGATCCGCCGACGTTTTTTATTGGAATAAAATAAAATAATAAAATTTAGTTGAAAGCATTTTTTTTATTTTCTCATCCGATATTAAAAAAAATCACACACAAGTTTTATTCGTTCTTTCCGTTCGTTTATATTCTAATTTTTACAGAAATGTCAGCTGTTGAATTGCAAAAACATATCAAAGGGAAAGTCCCTGTAAAGAAAAAAATGTTTTAATAATAATTTTATTTTTTTCTATCCTCCGACACTGCTGAAATTAAATTTTATTTTATTTTTATTTCGTCCTCCGACATTAGATTTTAGCAGAAAAGTCCCTAAATCAGAAAATAAAAAATTAGTCGCCACTGTTTTTGTCTTATTTGACAAATT
The DNA here is from genome assembly GCA_032356525.1 of Eutonina indicans. Classification (NCBI taxonomy): domain Eukaryota; kingdom Metazoa; phylum Cnidaria; class Hydrozoa; order Leptothecata; family Eirenidae; genus Eutonina; species Eutonina indicans. Next base: position 10,035 of record JAUKWF010000456.1, read on the forward strand.
GGTCTCTGGTGTGGGCGAAATCTGCGACGACAGTGGGTCGGTTGGTCGAAAATAAAAATAAAAATAAATAAGGATTTTTATCAAAACAATGACCAAAGAAAAACCACCTTTCATCTCCTGAATTCTGCATTTGCATTTTCCGTCTTGGAAATACTCAATCCAGGGGGTATTTCCTCCCTCTAAGAGTTTTCATTGAATTTGGTATTTTTTCTTTTGCGTAATGTTTTAATGTACAATTTTTTTTATTTCGTATTGCAAAAATTTCGGGTCGCTCGCGCCCGCACAACAACTTATCATTTGAATTAGTCTCACCTAAGCAATAAAATGTTCTTTGTTTTCGAGCCTGCGAAGCCTTATATGTTATTTACTTTGTTCTTATCAAAATGTTTTCGATCAAATTAAAACACCAACAGACAGAACAACAAAATGAAGATTTCACGCGAGAAATTAGAGTCTCGTGTCATAAGAAACTATACTATAAAAAGCAGATTCCCAGATCCAAAAGACACCAGGCCAACCATAAAGAAAACGACACCATTACTACGAGGTAGTTAAGCGTCTTCGAAAACAACAAAAAAAACATAAAAACAAATTAGCAAATTAATACTTTTTTCACTTTTAATACAAACAAGCTGTTCACCGATAGAAAAATATTAATTTTAATAGCATTTAGGAAACAACAATTTACCTCTCAGTAATTATATAGTAGCATCCAGTAATAAACAAGGGAATTACATACCTCATTATTAATACATTATGACAAAACTACTTAAAAACAAAAAAGGAAATCCCCCAACTGCAAACTATTGTATTTAATTGAAAAAAAAACTTCTCAGTTGAACAATTTATAATATACAATATCGGTAAAAGTAAGTCGGCAAAAAAAGGTTTAGTCACTTTTTGCCGACCAATTTTGACAATTTTCTAAATGACTTTTTAAGTATTTTCTTTTCATCAAAATTTTTCTTGTTGTTTGCTTTTTTTACAATCTTTTTTCCCTCTCCCAAACCCATAACCATCGCTGTTTTGGTCACTTTTTGCTGATAAGGTATTCGCAGCACTTAAACTTTCTCGAATTGTTGTTTTGAAATGTTTCTAATATCACCTGTTTTAAAAGATTTTTTTAAACATCGAAGTGAACACTATTACTTGATATGGTTACATTCTTAGTGTTAATATTATATGTATAAGTTATAAAGAACAGCTTTTAAGGTAAAACATTATGGTGAAGAATAAACCTTTTGGTCCTATAATTTTTGATCGATCGATGATCATGGTTGATCCATACTAAACACACATCGCACTTGCAACATGAGTTAGATATTAATTATCTTTTATTAGTTCTTTTTTATAACAAAACAGTGCTTTAAATATCAGAAATAACTTCCTTCTTCGTTTGGAATGATGCAACTTTTTCTCCTTTTCTTTTGTGATCATTAGAAGTATATATTATCTTTAATGTTGCATAAATGTTGCCTTTTCAATCCTTTTTTAACAACCATAACAATGAATTTGTTAGGCTTAAGGCTAGTGCAAAATATTACCAGAAAACATTTAACAGCTGTTGCAGATTATACTGAATCGTTTTGTACATCTGCGTACAAGAGAGAGGTTTTATTTTACTGTGTGACATAAGTAATTTTCATTTTCTAATTGCATAATGTCCTAGCCCTAAAATTCTTAGCAGTCAACATCCCCCAACTACTATATAGTCAGGTCACATTTTCATATCAAACAACAGAATTGTCCTTTACAACAAGAAGATGCTCACTGATTTATCTTCTGGCATGGGTTGAAAATGATTTAATTAAGCATTTTTTGAATTTAACAATTAAGGCGACTGTGACCCCCTTGAGCATGATTTACAAGATCGCTTTATAAAATCTGCAATTTTTAAAAATCGAATCAAAGGGCACTACCATCATTTTACTTATAAAATTATTTTTAATATGAATATAAAATTATTATCGATAAACTTTTATTTCTCTAGAAATCGAAAGAAAATCGAATTTCATAACTGAAGTTCCTGTCTCACGATTTTTTACTTTGGCAACTTGAGATTTA